>JBBIGA010068514.1:0-12132 GCA_037576975.1 Alestes dentex
TGATCCTGTTCCACTACGGTTCTACTCCACATTATGGCAAGAACCACTTAACTAAGTAAAAAAAAAAAAAAAAACAGCAGTCCATCATTACCTTATTACAAAACATATTCTGGTTTGTTAAACTCTATTATTGTTTATTGCATAATTCCATGTGTTCCTTCATCATTTTGTTTGTTTTCAATATTAATCTACAATGTAGAAAATAATAATAACAAAGAAAAAATATTGAATGAGAAGGTGTGTCCAAACTTTTAACTGGTAGTGTACATAGAAGAGAAAGAACTAAGCTTGTACTATTGGACACCAAGACCACAAGGCTAACATTTGAAATTAACTATGCTGAACTGATTAAATTACAGTATTCTGAACACATTTTAAAAACCAAAACTGACCTATCAGTATTTTGTGGTACACATAATACGGAGTTTGCTAATTCTTTTACCTGTCTGATGTTAATGTGGTGTGTCGTCATTGTCTGATGACGTGTGTGTGTGTTTTGCCGCAGTCTCTGTTGAACCAGCTGCGGGCCGTGTTTGACCAGATCATTGAGTTCCAGAACGCTCAGGACACCCTGTACCGCTCAGCCCTGGAGGAGCTGCAGCTCCGTGTGCAGTATGAGGACAGCAAGAGGCAGAGGCAGCAAGAGGTACAGAAATGCAGGAAGTGAGGAAGTGTACTTCACTCAGCAAAACGTTTTAAAGTCGACAAAAAGAGGCGTATCCAGAGAATCTCAATTTTTCAATGGTGGACCATGCATCTGTGCGGGTGTTATACTGTGCAGAGATCATGTGACCACCAGATAGCCAGCACAGGAAAATATGGCTTTGTGTACACTTAAACACATCTCCAATCACTGGCCACTTTATTTGTTCAAATTATACGTGCCATTTTAACGAAATACATAATGTAGTATGAGCTTTAACCCGTGAGTGGTTTTAATGTTATGACTGTTTGGTGGATCGTATATACCAGGGGTGCCCAAACCTGCCCAAAGCTTTTATCAAGGGAGCCAGCTCAACTTTAAAAGTTGCATTTATAGGAAATGACTATAGAGTCGTAGGAACATACAGCATGCAAGCAGCAGGGCCTTAGCCTGGAGCGATGGCTGATTCAATACAGATGATTCAGGCAAGCATTAAAAGCATTGTTGGTATTAATGAGTTTGGATATAAATAGCCGTTTTGTCGTTTCCTTACGTTGGCTTACTGGTGGTCACCTCTAAATATTAAACAAGGACTCACATTATCCACTGTATAGAAATAGATTCTAGGATATTGCATTTGGTGGTCCTTTCATACCACAGTAATTAGACAAGTCCAGGTTGAGAGTTTCCATAAACTTTTCCATAAAAACAAACATTTTGTTTGTTGACATAAGAGCAATAAGTCTTCTCCTGTGGGGCTCGATTAGAGAACTCGCAGCAAACAATGAGACCACTACTTCTCTCTAGATCCTCCCATGTTTTAGGCCCTTTCTTTTAGACTCGTCAGCTCCACCGCACAGGCTTTCCAAAGGTTTAGGCCAGGGGTTTATGTCAAATCCTCAGGTAACTGAACCATTTTTGTGTGGATTTTGACATAAGTCGCCGTTTTAGGTTCTTGACCGAGGCGGACAGATTTTCGTTTAATATAATCCGGGCGTCATAACATAAACTGTTAATGACATTTTCACACCCATCCTTTAATGAGCGCCAACAGTCATGGAGATGACTGTATATGTAAATGAAACTTTTCATCCCTTGACTGTTAAATTGCAGAGTTGATGGTCTACGTGGGACTATGAAGCGTATTTATGGAGGAGTAATTAAAACTTGTCAATATAACATCAATGGGTTTTCCAGAACAGTCTCACGTACACATACATACACACACACACACACAGCAAGGCCATTGCTATAGCTCTTTGTACACCTTTCTCCCCTGCGACGGCAGAGTGCCGCCTGAGATTGACAGTTTAATTTGGCCCTGCCTGGAAAGCTCTCGGATAAAAGAACGCCCCTTTTACAAGCTCGGGTGTCCGTTTTCTGTAGCTATCGATTTTTAGCACTTCAGCAAAGAGCGCCATAAAAACAAACACAAGCGCAGAGCCTGCCAGGGGGGGTTTTATTGCGAGTGTGAGTGTGTGATTAAGAGAGCATAACGATAAAAGATTTTCAGGTGAGTCCGTTTGCAAGGTCATAAGGGTAATGAGTAGTTCCGAGCTAAAAGGCCAAAGTGAAGGCTGATTTATGACCTGCCAGGCAGCAGTGGACAGGGGTGCAGAGCATGACGTGGGCAAAGGGACATTGCAGAGCTTTTAAAAACGCTGCGCAAGGTTGTAGTTACAAGTACATTATGAGCGTCTCACTTTCTACTGATAGTACAGCAGTACATCATTACGCTGTAGTTCATTACAGAGGTCATTCCTGTGTCCAGATTCTTACCTTCAATCTAAGAGTCTTGTTAGTGAAATGATACCTTTTATAATGTACTTTACAGGTAAATTAGGACAGAGCATGAGCTTGAAATACACCGTTGTCTGATCATGACTCCCTAGCCCTCGCTGTTGGACGTTACTCTTGTTCGGTGGATGGGTGTGGTGGCAGGCAAGCAAAGAGACGCTTTCTAAAAATAAATAAATAAATTTAAAAACGTCTGGCGCCACCCGCACTTTATATTTTGCAAATGACTGAGACATTGATTTTAATACCAAACGACCGGTTTTAGCACACCCAGTAATGCAGCAACCAGTTCTGCTGAATTTATGCTTGGTATTGTTTGGTCGTTCTTGCATGTTTATGGCTTGAGTGCCAAAGTTTTCATCCCCCTTAGACCTTGGTTGAATAATAAAAATAATCTTTTTTTTTTTTTTTTTTTTTTTTGCACTTTGTCAACAAAATATCCTTCCATGTTAATTTAAAGGCGTTTCCCTTCTGAAAACCTTTTCTGAAATGGCATTAGAGTATATATTAGTCCAAATTTATCCTTAATGGCAATCTCAGAAGTTTGCATCCCCTTTAATAAACCCTGATAAATTAGGTGTGATCTTTAAAAAAAAAAAAAAAAACATTGTCAGCCCTTAATGCTTCAGGTGTGGACAACTGTTCCGACTGCATATTGTCAGTCGGAAGATCTCCAGGAGAGGCCTCGAGTAGTTTACTGAGAGGACTGACAACAATGGGAACGGGGAAGCAGCTGTCAGAAGACGTCAGAATAAAACTGGTACATTTTCATAAAGCTGGAGAGGGAGATTAAAAAAAAAAAAAAAACTGTCCGAGCGTTTAGGGATACCAGTACCCACTGTGAAGACCATCGTCCAGAAATGGGGGGTGCATGTCTGCATCAGGCACTGGAGCTTTGCCTGAAGTAGAAAGAAGAATGAATGCGGAACAATATCAACAGATTTTAAAGCAAAGTCCACTGAGGATTTTAAACAACATGGTGAAAGCTTTACCATGACCTTCGCAGTCTCCGGATTTCAATATAATGGAAGATATGTGGGTAGATTTGAAGAAGGCTTCACATGGTAGACAGACAAGAAATCTCGTACACTTGGAACAAATACGCCAGGAAGAATGGGCTAAAGTTACACCTGAGAGGATCCAAAAGCTAGTCAAAGGTTACTCAAAGAGGTTGGAGGACGTTCTAAAAGCAAAGGGAGGACATACGACGTATTAAAGAACAGGGGAAGCAAACTTTGGGCCTGATGTTATTTTCGTTATTTCACTGTCACTTTTTTATATCCTCTTCGACAGTTTGTCTTACTTTGGATGTTGAAGGAGCATTTGTAAAAATCTAACTGCATTAAATATTGCTTTGGTGAAGATACATATTTTTTTTTGTTTTACTTTATTGCCATTTCGGAGTCAGGGGATGCAAACTTTTGCACTCGACTGTAGAAGTAATTAAATAGCAGAAGCTTACTACCTAACAGGGTAAAGACAAAAGACCACTGATACTGTACCTCATTAGATCTGTATGCTAATTATAGTAGGCTTTCTCTTCTTTGTTTCTATGCTTTCTAAACTTTGTTTCCAACTTGACGTTCGTAGTAGATAGAACCTGTCTGCAATTAATAAGACACCAATCAGGTCGAACTTATGAGTGTTGCTCTCAGTAAGAAACTTGTGCTTTCGGTAATTGAAAGCATGGGTTGCTTTGACTAAGTGAACTGTCATGCCTTTAGTGGTTCCTCTCTGTTATGAATTCCATTAGAGCCAGGTTAAGAGCCAAAAACGTCACGCAACACACGAACGGGTTTCCTTTAGTTCCTTTCCGCTCAGTGAGTGGGGGTTCATAGAGCTTGAGTTCTAAGTAAAAACAAATAATAACCTGTCCAGTGTTTAATGTAGTCTTTTATGAGGACGTGTGAAGCTTTCATTGTTGTTAAACTGATGTCTTTGTCTGTCTCCCTCTCCTTTTTCTCTTTTTTTTCTTTTTCTGTGTGTTTGCACGCATTTATCTTCTAGGGTGAGTGGGGTGTGACAGCTGAACAAGAAGTAGCGGAAAACAAACGAGTGCAGGAGTTTAAAGACACCATACCAAAAATGTGCTCTCAGCTCAGACTACTCACACACTTCTACCAGGTAACACACACAGATACACGCCTTACAATATGCCTCACATGTTTCTTTTCTACCACACAACTTTTGCTGCTCAAATAGCCACATTTAAACCATCTGAAAACATCCTGTATGAATATCAAATGAAAACATGGGCGGTTTAATGTTAGTTACATGCAGCTAGCGTAAGAGGTTTCAGGTGCATGTTGTTATTAAATATCACTAACTACAACGCTACAGAACAATAACACGGAACACTGACACTCACATTTGTGCTTGTTTTTAATGGTTTTAACAATTAATGGCACTATACCTCTTTTCCAGGATCAGTACTGAAACCTCAACTCTCAGAGAGAACGAATATTAATCTAATATTTCTTATTTTCAATCTACCGTACTTTAAAATTAGGTTAATTTATTGCATTTCGTTTCTTTGAAATGCATATCATTTGATAGTATGTATATAATTTAAAATACAGCTTTTGCGCATTTTTCTGCCCCCCCCCCCTCGTATTACCTCACTGGTAACTGTCCACAATTACAAAATGAGTACACAATTACAAAAATGCTGCTAGTGCAGTAGTGCAGATTTTTAAAAACTGACCACAAGTACTTGCAGTACCTCAGCTCTGCAGCTTTCATTCAATGTTTGTATTTTCTCCACACTTTGCTTTCTCTCCTCTTATTTATTTATTTTTCTTCTCTTCAAGTGAAAGTCAAAGTAGACATATATAAATAAAATATAAACTCGAAACTAGAGGTAAAAAAAAAAAAATATTTGTACAAAAGGTAATATTTCACATCTGAAAACTGTTCCGTATAGATATATCATCAGTCTATGAAAAATACAGTAACTTTGAGACAATATTCAAGTGTAGTATTCAACTCCCTTGTCCCTTCTCTCTGTCCCTCTGTCTCTGTCCCTCCCTCCCTCCCTCCCTCCAGGGCATAGTTCAGGAGTTCTTGCGGCTGTTGATGACCAGTTCAGACGAGAGCCTGCAGTTCCTCAGCTTTCGGCTGGACTTTAACGAGCACTACAAAGCCCGAGACCCGCGCCTGCGGCCCTCGCTTGGGGCCACGAGGGGGCGCCGCAGCTCCAACATCTGACCCGATACGCTTCGGTCTTGGTGGTTGATGTTTTCTGAACGGACCTTGATGTTGTGAGGTGGTGTTGATAGGAAATACTCAGAAAGTAATTTATTTTGAATAAATTACAAACAGATTAAAAAAAAAGAAGAAAGAGACGCAGCCTATAATCCTCTTGTCTTTGCCAAATGTTTCAGAAAATACAGTCCTTTTAGAAGCGGCAGCACAAGGTCACAGCCCTGTTGTCATCGTCGATTTTTATTGCTTTACACGACTTGAAAATTCCAGCTCTGACCAATAGCACTGGTCCAAAATGACTGGTGGTAAAATTTGGTGAACAAGAAAAAAGTGTGTGGGGGGGGGGTGTTGTTTTTTTGTTTTTTATAACAGCAAAAATATTTAACATCGACACTGAAGTTTTCTTGTTTGTGTTTGGTTTTTTTCTGTCCTTTTGTGTGTTTTTGCTATTGTTAATATTAAAGATATGTAATCCTTATTCTGGAATTGGGCAATTTGAATTGTTCAGTCAGTTTTATTTCTTACTCACCTTTGCCTAAACCCGGTTGAAAGGAGTTACTGCATTGGTTTTAACAAATTAACACTGTGTGAAGATGCCCCTCATTGCTCAGCTTTACATTATGTGTAATACTGTGGATTATCTGTGGAAATTGGACCTGGAGATCAATTTTTTTTTTTAAACCACCCTCCACCGCGATCATTTAGGTGTTTGTATGGGAAATGTTTTGTTTGCTTTTCAACAGACTGTGACCTTTGTGCTGCAAAAAGACGAATCTTAATTCTCCATCTTGACTGATTGAACCTTCTTAAAATTGTAGCCGACACATCCAAGCGCTCCACGTCTTCAGCCGTGAATTTCATTATGTCATTTTACCCCCATAAACCTCTGTAGATTCACTTATCTTCAAGGAAGTGTGGACTTGAAGGGAATTGACTTGTGTGCGGATACTATGAAAGTGTGGGGACCCTACAGCGGGCCCTGTATTCATTCTCCTATATTTAAATACTGTTGTAGTGTTCCAGTCCCAGGCCTCCACGCCTCACATCGCCCCTCGTTACAGTCTATGGATGAACAAGTGGGGAAGTCTCAAAGGCTCAAGCCCAAAAATTGGACTCTTCTCCCAGTGCCCTCCTGCACATTTCAATTGACCTATTCAGTCTCTGCCCACAAATGTATTATTTCATAGCAACTGTTGTGAGGTTGGACAAGCTTTACAAGGCATTGGTAAAAATTCTTATTCAACCAAATGGGTTTAGGTTGGAGGGTAGTTTCGACGCGTGAAGTTTCCAGTTTAAAATGCTGCGCTACGTTATAGACCGATTTGCCACCATTCCATCATTAGCTTGATTATAGCAAAACACCACCAACCTTTCAAATGGTATTTTAACAATGCTTTACTTGCTAATATTTCTTCTGTTGAATGGAACTTTTTGCCTGCATTTAAATCTTGTCTAACCCAGCAACAGATGCCACAGAAGAGGTGGAGAGTGGAAAGAGCAATTCAGAATGATCATGGGGTAAATTATCCAAGCTAGGGGCGACAAATTGTCGCCCTAATACAGTCTAGTATTTATAGGTTTGTAACCGGGCCTCAGGGAAGGGAGCAGGGGATCTTTTGTGGATTTTGCCCTAAGACTTTTCTTCTCCCTCCCATTTCAGTCTGTGTAACACAGATGTATAGATATATGATGCAATGAAATGAACATCTTGTCATTCTTTTCTTTAATAAATAACATTTTCCAAAAAAAAAAAGTGTCCTCTTACTATCTGTTCTGGTTATGACTACAAATGTACACAATATGGACAAAAGTATTGGGACCCCAGACCATTATACCAACAGGGACTTTAACAGCTATAACGGCTTCCACTCTTTTTGGAAAGCTTTCCACAAGATTTAGGAGTTTCTGTCCATTCACTCTGTAGAGCATTTATGAGGTCAGACACTGATGCCGAACAAGAAGTTCATCCCAAAGGTGCTGGATGGGGTTGAGGCCAGGACTCTGTGTGGGCCAGTCAAGTTCTTCCACACTGAACTTGTCCAGCCACATCTTTATGGAGCTCGCTTTGTGTACTGGGACACGGTCATGCTGGAATAGAAAAGGTTCTTCCAAACATCTCTGTAGGTGATATAGAGAGGTTGAAAAATGTGGCTTGTGCAAGTGAATGAAAAACACACAATGTCATAAGTGACCTGGAGATAAAATAATAGAAAATGTGAAATAAAGAACCGTTGAACTGTGCAAGTACACACATGTCACTGACAATCTAGTCAGGGCTTAGAGAGGGTTGACCTTTGCGGTGAATGTCAAAGCTCAGAATTTACACTTGCCTTAGAGAATAAAAAAACGCATGCGTGTCTCTGGTCTGGTCTGGTCTGTATTTATAAGCATCTCATGCATCAATCTTCTATGAGTTTTTTTGGTATGCTGAATCATTAGCTAGAAATAAGGAGCCTAGCCCAAACTTTGAAAAGCAGGTGTGTCCCAATACTTTTGTCCATATGGTGTATTTTACTGTTTAAATTGTGAGAGCTTATTAAGCCGTCATCCCCTGATTGGGTTATCTCATGTCACGTGATTAGTGTAAGCGCACGTAATGGGCGAGGCCTACGCGTGTTGTAAAGTATCATGTTGTAACCTTGTTTGCAGGTGAAGATGAGCACAGGTTTTGAGGTCTTTTTTTTTAACTCACTCTGAGCACTGCAGCACTGGAGGACTCATGTCCAACATTTGTGAAGACAAGCTACAGCAAGGCAAGCAAGTAGCAATCAAACGTAACTAGCACATCTAACTAATTGCTTCGTTTCCCTCTGTTTGCTCCTGTTGAGTTTAGGGTCGAGTCCCAGTTGCTTTGTGATGGACTTTTACGAGCTAGTACACAAAATAGGGACTAGGGAGGATGAGTAGTGGGTGTGTCAGGTAGTGGTCGGGGCGAATGGGTTTCCTATTGGTCAAGAGAGCTGTCAGTCACACAAACTCAGCCTTCGCGGACCCATGTGTTCTGTATGGACAAAAGTATTGGGACGCCTGATCATTACACCATTACTCTGGAGTACAGTCCTTATGGAATAAGAAAGATTCGTACTCCAACTGAGTCCACAAGGTTGGAACCATGGCGTTGTCCAAAATGTCTTGGTATGCTGAAGCATCAAGATTAAGCCCTTCGCTGGATATAAGGGACCCTGAACAACAGGTCTGTCAATAGTTTTGTCCATATAGTGTATGTCTTAAAGGCACACCCTGCTTTGCACCCTGTTGAAAATAATAAAAACAAAGATAAACTATTGAATGAGACGGTGTGTCCAAACGTTTGACTGATAGTGTGCCTGTATAAATAATCATGATTTGCTGTTCTCTACTGTGGGTGAAATACATACTGGCAAATTGTGAACCAATAACAAGAGCTTTGTCCAAGTTGCTCCCTTGACGTTTATCATATTTTGTTATTATAAACGAGCTAAAATCTGGGTGTGTTGGAGTTTACGCTTGCAGTAGCTTCTGTTATATATGAGGAAAGTAAACGAGGCATGTTTCTATACGATAGTCCACACGGTGGCGCGATTTGCCAATGTTTCAGGTGGTGACTGAACTTGAGAGGAAGTGAGTAGCCATTGTCCAGTTTATTTTATTTGTGGTAAAGGAGTTATTTCTCTTTCTAAGTTGGCCCAGAGTCTAATTGGTGTATCAGAGCTCCATTACAACACTGATGGCCTCTGAAGAGTGGTTGTTGCAGTGAAGGTTGGATTGGGCTAGAGGAGAAAACGTGAAACTGGATCAGCCTTGTTTACTTCTGTTTGACCTTAATAGCGATGAATGAAACGTCATGACAGATCTGAGGTCGGGTCTTTAGTATGGAAAGGCTACTGTCAGAACTGGAAGTGATGTTGAGAGGTTGTGTGGTTCTGCTTTAGCTATCAGAGAGAAGACCTAAATGAGAGTGACAGTGTGTGGGTGTGTGTATTTATCTCATTGTGAGGACCAAATGTCCAAATAAAAAGAATACTGGCAGATATGTAGAAGTGGGGACATTTAACTGGAAATGTGTTGTTTTCTCCACAAACCTATTTTTAGGAAAAAACAGATAGATAGCCTTTTGGTTCCTGCATTTAAGGTTAGGTTTAGGTGTGCTATTACTGAGATACAGTAGTACACAGATCTAGGGAATGTCCTCACAAATACAGTCATAAAAAGGCATTTGTCATCGGACATTTCATTGCAGGTGTAGCAGCTTTCAGATGTAGTATAAGAGTTCTCTGCCTCTTAATACTGCCAGAATCAACATTGTGCCAATTTCTGATAGCATGTCTCGAGCAAAGATCTGCCAATTCAAGTGTTCGTGTGTGTGTGAGATTTAAAAGACTAGTCAAAGCCAGGAGGATTTTTTTCATTTCAGCTTAGTTACTTCACTGCGATGTAAACAGCATCCTTCAGAGTGGTTTGTTGCAAATGTTTGTCTTAGAGGAAACAGAGTTTGCAATGTCGGTAATGAAAAATAACCAATTTGTATACTAGCCAAAAGCTCCAACATGTGTCTGACTACTCTAAATATGTTGTATTTGAGCGAAACCATTGAAACGTGTGTATGAATGTGTACGTGTGTGTGTGTGTGTCCTTCTGTGCACCATGACATGTCAGTTTGTGTGAGCAATTGGCTCTGCAGTATAAGCCAGGGCCTGCCTGCGCATGTGTGTGTGTATGTGTGTCTGTCTGTGTCCTTGTGTCTATGCTGCAGTTGAAGTGTGTGTGTGTGTGTGTGTGTGTGTGTGTGTGTGTGTGTTTGTGTGTGTCTATGCTGCAGCTGAAATGAGTATGTGTGTGTGCGTGTCCCTGTGTCCCTGGGTCTCTGACGTAGCTGAAATGAGTGTGTGTGTGTGTCCCTGTGCCTATGCTGCAGCTGAGGTGTGTGTGTGTGTGTCTGTGTTTCTGCTGCAGCTGAAGTGTGTGTGTGTTTGTCCCTGTGCCTATGCTGCAGCTGAAGTGTGTGTGTGTGTGTGTGTCTGTGTTTCTGCTGCAGCTGAAGTGTGTGTGTGTGTGTCCCTGTGTCCCTGGGTCTCTGCTGCAGCTGAAGTAAGTGTGTGTGTGTGTGTGTGTGTGCGTGTGTGTGTGTGTGTGTGTGTGTCTGGGTCTCTCCTGTAGCTGATATGAGTGTGTGTACTCGGTGACTTTGCAGAGTGTCTTGCTGAGCCATGTGTGTGGGTGCGCAGGCGCTGATTCTGCCCGGCTCTTATGCGTGGATGTGTGTCAGTGTTTCTCTCTCTCCCTCACTCTCCCTCTCCCTCTCTCTCCCTCTCCCTCTCTCTCTCTCTCTCTCTCTCTCTCTCTCCCTCCCTCTCTCCCTCTCTCTTTCTCTCCTTCTCCCGCAGCAGAATCAGCACCCTCTCGTTCGCCCTTCTTCTCCTCCTCCTCTTCACTATGCTCCTGTGGGTGCAGATGGGTGAAATGGCCCTGGAAGAGCTCCTGAGGAGGCTCGACACTGTCGCACGCTGCATCGGTAGGAGGAGCTGGAGTGTGAGTGAGTGAGTGTGGGTGTGTGTGTGTGTTTGGATTGCTGTATTGTTTGCATTGTATTAAGCTTTGTTGTACATGATGAGCTGTTACACTGTACAGTATTGGTTTAATGCTGACTGTGCCTGTAAGTGAGAATCTCCAGTTACTTACACCTCACAGCCTTCCAGCTGCCTGAGTGCGACCAGGTGCTGCGTTTTGGCTGCCCGTTATAAATGCTGTGGGCTCAAGAAACAATATGCCAGCAGTTTTACATTTTCCTTATTTTGCGTCCAGTGACCATTCAAGCAGAAATCGCCACATATGGGGGAAAAAAAAGAGGCGTAGGTCCTGTGTAAGAGTAAAGAAGTAAATCTCAGACCCCAAATTGTCCTGGCCAATGGACTACATTTGAGGTAAAGAGGGGTGGGGGCAGTACTGTTCAGACTTTGGCCTGAATTTCTGCTTTAAGAGAATTTGTCCAGACCAATGCATTAAATCTACGTCAGGAGTGGAACTCGCACTCATCTGGTTGAATGGTGATGTGCAAATAGTTCATCTGACCTGTCTTACGTCTCTCTAGTTTCATTATCTCTGTTTCGGAATGCGTACTGACAGACACGCGCGCATACATGTCCCCTTGCAGTCTCGTAGATAAGCATACATACATACACATCTTGCTGTGTGGGCAACCCTACATCAGAACAACAGCCTGATTAATTCTACAATTAGAGACAGATGATAAAATGGTCAAAATAATGGTTGTAATTTATTTTTAATTTACCAACATTTTAAGTGGACCTTAAAATGTTTTTGAGTTAAATTCAATACGGATGTATGATATAGAATAATATATGGATCCTCACACACAAACACAGTTCTCACAAATATCTCACGCATAATCCACATACATAAGTCACCTAAGTCAAATTATATTTTGAGAGATTTCTCTCTCTCTCTCTCTGTCTCTCTCTCTGTCTCTCTCTCTCTCTCTCTGTCTCTCT
>JBBIGA010068524.1:0-12132 GCA_037576975.1 Alestes dentex
AAGTGGAGTGGATTCTTTCGCGAAAGATTCAAGATTCAACAGCGCTGGGTGAACTAATTATTTATGTTAAATGTGGGAGGTCCAAACGAATAATTATGAAATGTGAGGGGGACACGTCCCCCTCTGATTGAATGGCGACGACGCCCGTGATCCTATGTTACAGCCTTATTACCAACTAGATTAAGATAATCTTTTACCTCAAAATTCTACACACAACACCCCATAATGACAAAGTGAAAACAGTTTGTTTTAAGCTTTTGCAAATTTATTAAGCATTCACAGCGTTTGCTCAATACCTTTTTCGAAACACTTTTGGCAGCAATTACAGCCTATATATAGGAGAGATTATGTCTGAGATTTTGACATCTATAAGAAGCTCTGACTCCTCTGAAAGTTTCTCCACTGGCACATTTTGCAGAAACATGGAGGAAAGTTCAGGAAAGAAGAGAACCCACCACTGCTTAGAGTGTGGGAAGCGTTTTCAACATCAGTGGAGAAACGGTACCAGTGCTTGGAGTGTGGGAGTCGTTTTACTCAACAGGGTTCTCTCAGAGTCCACCGGTGAATGCATACTTGGGAGAAACCGCATCGGTGTTCAGTGTGTGGGAAGAGTTTTAGTCAGGTGGGAGCTCTCCAACACCACCAGCGTGTCCACACTGGAGAGAAACAATATCATTGTTTGGAGCGTGGGCGGAGCTTCAAGCAAACAATTGCTTTAAATGAACATAAGTGCACTATGGATGAGATGCGGTATCACTGCTCTCAGTGTGGAAAAGGTTTTATTCAGTTGGGTGGTCTCACTGTTCAGAGTGTGAGCAGAACTTCATGTATATTACTTCGTTAAAGAGACACAATGTAAAATGCAGTACAGGGGAGGTTGTCACTGTTGAATGTTATCTATATTATATTCATAAGTGAAATTGTTATTTCGTGATTTTATATGGATATTTGTAATTTGTGTAACAATATAGGTCTGGTTTTCTGATTTTACCACTTGTACTCAAATGAATTTTGAGTGACTGAGGTGCCTTAATTAAAGTGAGTTTTCATTCCTTTTAGATATGGGTGCCCAATCAGGGTACTGGAAATCTATCATCTTGGGGAGTTCAGCTCTGAAGAGAAACTACATAAGTGCTTGGAGTGTGGGAGCTGTTTTACTCAACGGGGTTCTCTCAAGCCCACCGCGGGTCCACACTGGAGAAAAAAACATATCAGTGTGTCACAATTCCAGTCTGCGGCCGCTAGGGGTCGCTATCGGACTGTGGACTGTTCTCCACTCACAACTGGGGATAGTTAACCTGAGGGCTGATTAGTCCCCTGTTTTGTAATTAAGGTGTTCTGTCCCTAGATTTGGTGTGGAGCATTACCCTCACCTTTTCTCGGTTTGTGTCCTCCTTGATCCTTCGCCTCTCTGTTTCTCTGTGTCTGGCCCCCATGCCTGGTTTTGTTTTGTTCTGTCGCTGTGTTTAATAAAACTTCTCGTCTCATGGAAGTCTGCGCCTGTGCCTCCATCTCCTTTCCTCTGTCCAGACAGGACCGGTTCATGACAGAATGCTCCACCCGGCAAGGCACAGCAGACTTGGCCAGTGACCCCATCTC
Organism: Alestes dentex; assembly: GCA_037576975.1. Taxonomy (NCBI): domain Eukaryota; kingdom Metazoa; phylum Chordata; class Actinopteri; order Characiformes; family Alestidae; genus Alestes; species Alestes dentex. Next base: position 1,600 of record JBBIGA010068524.1, read on the forward strand.
GCGCTGGATCCGGCGGGTCGAAGATGGCAGCCACCACAGCGGCTGCGACATGCCAGTCCATTTCTCCAGCGTCCCCGGCACACCGTTCACCCTTCCCAGTGAATCCAACCCACCGTTCAACGTCTCCAGCCCATCATCCAACTCCTCTACCGTCTCCTGCCCATCATCCAGCTCCTCTACCGTCTCCAGAACGCCAATCAGCTCCTCCAGCATTTCCAGCATGCATGGGACCCAGCAAATTCAAGATAGCAGCCCCCATAGCGGCTGTAACACGCCGTTCAGCTTCTCTGGCGTCTCCAACCCAACATTCAGCTCCTTCAGTGTCTCCAGCATCTCCAGCACACTGTCTAGTTCCTCCAGTGTCTCATGCACACCCTTTATTTCCTCCGGTGAGTCGTCAGCCCCCTGGCTATTCTACATCCGACAGAGAGCTCACTCAATAAGGAAATGCACAGCGGAGTTCTGCACCCTGACGGCCCAGACTGGGTGGAGTGACTCGGTTCTCCGGACCAAGTACCACAAGGGGTTGGCTCCCCGCCTGAAAGATGAGCTGGCCCACATCGGGTTGCCCGTGACACTGGAGGGCATGATCCAGCTCAGTTTCCGCTTGGATCTTCGCCTCAGCTCAGCCACTCAAGCCTTTCCCCCAAGCAGTTCAGATCCTCAAGTGTCATTCACATCAGCTCAATTCAACTCCTATAATTTCAGTCCAACTCTGCTCAGTCCCACTCCACTCAGTTTGACCCGATTCAACCCACCTAGACTCAATTCAGTTTGACCCCACTCAGCTCAACCCAACTAAGCCCAACTCAGTTCAACTCCATTCAAATCAGTCTAACTCAACCCAACCCAATACAACCCAGATCAACCCACCTCAGCTCAGCTCAACTCAGCTAAACCAGCCCAGCCCAGCTCCAGCCAGCAGCCTAACCTTTTCCGCGGCTCCAGCCAGCATCCCTGCAGCTCCAGCGCGCTGCTCTCTCCCCGTAGCTCCAGCATGCAGCTCTCCCTCTGTGGATCCAGCACGCAGCTCTCCCCCCGTGGCTCCAGCACGCAGCTCTCCCCCCGTGGCTCCAGCCTGCAGCTCCTCTTCAGTGGCCCCAGCACCATTTCCTGCACCGGTCTCCGCACCGGATGCCTCAGCTCCTGACCCTGCACCCGGTCTCTGCATCAGCCGCCTCAGCTCCTGACCCTGCACCAGTCTCTGCACCAACCAGCCAGCCCAGCAGCCTTCTCCGCGGCCAGGCCCACAGCCTTCTCTGCGGCTCCAGCCAGCCCAGCAGCCTTCTCCACGGCTCCAGCCAGCCCAGCAGCCTTCTCCACGGCTCCAGTCAGCCCAGCAGTCTTATACACGGTTCCATCCAACAGCCTAATGGTCCCTGCGGCCCCAGTCAGCAGCCTAACTTTCGCCGCAGTTCCAGCCAGTAGCCTAACTTTTTCCGCGGCTCCAGCCAGGATCCCCGCGGCTCCAGCGCGAAGCTCTCCCTCTGTGACTCCAGCACGCAGCTCTCTCCCCATGGCTCCAGCCTGCATCTCCTCCTCAGTGGCCCCAGCACCATTTCCTGCACCGGTCTCCGCACCAGATGCCTCAGCTCCAGACCCTGCACTGGTCTTCGCACCAGCCGCCTCAGCTCCTGACCCTGCACTGTTTTCCACACCGGCTGCCTCAGCTCCTGACCCTGCACCGATTTCCGCACCGGCCGCCTCAGCTCCTGACCCTGTACCGGTTTCCACACCGGTCGCCTCAGCTTCTGACCCTGCACCGGTTTCCACACCGGCCGCCTCTGCTCCTGACTCTGCACTGGTTTCCGTACCGGTGTCCCAAGCTCCTGACCCTACACCGGTTTCCGCAATACAAATGTGTCAACGACAGCACGTGTATCTTTTTGTAAATCGTTAGTGAATTTACAGAGGCGTTTAGGCATTTTGTACTGCTGATATCGAGCGCCACCCCCTCCCCTCGCTCACTTATCTCTCAGGTCCACAGTAACTAGTTAATGACAGATGCCCATGACGTGACGAATGTTTAGGCCGGGTTTTAGAGGTCTCCAGGTCTCAAAAAGAGGACGTGTCTGGGGAAAAGAGGACGTGTCTGGGGAAAAGAGGACATTTGGTCACCCTAGCCAACACTCAACAGTTAGAATGAAGTGATATCATACAGTGCATCACGCTAAATTAGTCAAGCTAAATTCATTGTCTGTCACAACACCCCCCCCACTTTTGGAAAGCTTGATACGTCCCTGTCCTTCCCCCCTCCGCTGTTGTGTGGGCTGGGAGGTCCATTTAGGCGCCCCGGAGTGGCGCCATTAGGCGGGGGGTCCTGTCACGATTCCAGTCTGCGGCCGCTAGGGGTCGCTGTGGCACTGTGGACTGTCCTGCACTCACAGCTGGGGATAGTTGACCTGAGGGCTGATTAGTCCCCTGTTTTGTATTGAAGGTGTTCTATCCCTAGATGTGGTGTGGAGCATTACTCTCACCTTTTCCTGGTCTGTGTCCTCCTTGATCCTTCGCCTCTCTGTTTCTCTTTGTCTGGCCCCCGTGCCTGGTTTTGTTTTGTTCTGTCGCCGTGTTTAATAAAACTTCTCGTTTCATGGAAATGGACCAAGTCTAATCCAATCTGGCGTGTGCAGGCTGCGGTTGTGTCATCATTGTCGCGTTAAAAAAAATCAGCTTTTTTTGCCATTTTCGGCCGAAAATTTTCGTTGGCCGAATATTCGGTGCATCCCTAAAAACTACCCTTTAAACCATTGCTAATATCAATGCAGTATTTGTTTTACTGCAGGGGTGTCGAACTCCAGTCCTGGAGGGCCGTGGTCCAGCACGTTTTGGTGATTTCCCTGCTCAGAAACACCTGGTTCAACTTGCCGGTTAATTGTCAGGTTTAGTGAATGTGTTTGAGGAGGAGAACCATCAAACTGTGCTGGACATCAGGACCGGAGTTTGACGCCCCTGTTTTACTGCATGCTAATGCAGTATGTTCTTTCTCCAAAAGAGAGAAGTGGAGCTCAGTAAAACTCATTTAATTTCTTATTTAAGTGCTTGACGCTCATGTAGAATTAACAAAGCAAATTATAAGGTGGTAACAATTACAATGATAATTATGGATGTTTTGGCTGTAGCATGAACATACATGATGTTTTATTGTCAAGGGCCATCTAAAAAAGGATTGGGAAGGATCTGTACTCTGTACCCTGACCTGATCTAGTTATTTTAATAGTGATATCTACTGCAGCATTGTAGAAGGTGTTAATAGTGGTATCTACAGCAAGTCAGAAAGTGTCACAGATCAATTGATAAGAAGGTCTAAATGCCTATAAAATTCCCTTCAGTGCACAAAGAAAATCTTTTCTTTTGTTTCATGATCATTAAACTGCCCAGAATTCCTTGTTTTCCAAAAGGGGCACAAATGTCAGCAATGATTTTGCTTGCAAAGGAAGTGAGAATATACTTAAAGATAGTTTTCACTGAATAAACATTGCCTTAAAATCCTCTACTGAGCCCTCTTAGGCTCTGATCCATGTTAAGACCCATGTTGACCAACCATACCAAATTTTTGTAAACCAGTATTCTGGTTGAGACAGACTGGAACACTGCAGAAATCCAGTGACTGGTGAAAAATGTCTGCACCATGAGCTTCCTGAATTTCTTTCATCTGAAGAGGCTGTTGGTATTCAGTACCTGATTGTTAGAAGAACATGGGGGATGTGGGTAACAAAGCCGTTGAAAAAATGGTTATGTAGTAATGTGAATTTCAAAAGAATGGTGAGAGAATCCTGGTAAGTTTGCAGCTTTTGAGAACTGTAAAAGAGCTGTTTAAGTCTAGGCAGTTTCTGGTTCTCCATGAAATGTGGGGCAGGTGGAATGTTTCTTGCACTGATACTTGTTACACTGTCTTGTTCTACTTTTTGTCTTCATGTAGTATATGGTGTGTCCATGCACCTGGGATTGTAAGAAACACAACCGGGTTCACTCATATACTGTAAAAGTGTATGTACGACAGTAAAAAACTTCTGTCCAGCTGCAATGTCGACCGACATCTTTGGCGGTATATAGGAGGGATAAACCCCGAACTCCCCCGGGCTCTGGGGTCACCTGGTTCCAGTGTATAGTTTCTACAGTCCAGGTGGGGGCGCTAATAGTACAAGTGTAGCTCTTCAACACCGTAGACGCTAGGAAGTAGAAGATCCCTCTGTGGTCGTGCTGTGTTGGAGGGATACAAACGGGAGGAGAGAACCTGTTCTACACTGCTTCACACTGGAGTTCTGTCCAGCCAAAGAGAGAACCATTTCAGGAGGAAGTGTTTACTGCAGTCCGTGTTTGAAGGACCTGAAGGGTTCACGACTGGAGACTCTTCACAATGGTGTGTGGTTTACTATTAGAATGTGAAGCCACTGTTGGCTGTGTTGAGTTGGTTTAAGCATTAAGCATTAAGCATTATCCCGGACTATATTGTCGTATGTTGCAACGGAGAATCTCTTCAAAATGTAGTCTAGTCTCTAGGACTAGCTTTAATCTCTGTTTGGAAATCTGACCCACGGTGTAATTAGAAATGTAATTACCACTTTTGGCAGCTCAGTGATGGGCCACTTATAATTTATTTGCGGTGCCTCATATACAGAGCTGGAAACTGACATTTAAGAACTGGGTCAAATTTAGCTTAAAGTATGCTTCATCTTTGTTTTAATAGCACCCACAACCAACGTTTTACCCACTTAACCAGTTACATCCCTAGTCATTCTTTTGTATTTTTCCTTCTCCAGAATGGACGTTTTCTTGTAGGGCAGCTTCAGCTGTGTGTCCACTTTCCTGGAGTTTACACTGATCTCCATTAATGTTTTCAAGAGGAATGTGTCACAAATTTAATCTGAAAACATGACATCCGTAAGAAGTTCCAGAGCTCCACAGATGTCCCCTGGCACTTTCTCCGCTAGCACATCTCGCAGCCATCTGGAGGAATGTTCAAGAAAGAAGAGAACCTACCACTGCTCGGAGTGTGGAAAGAGTTTTCATCATCAGAGTTTTCTCCAGAGACACCAGCGCGTCCACACTGGAGAGAAACCATATCAATGTTCGGAGTGTGGGAGCCGTTTTACTCAGCAGGGTTCTCTCAAAGCCCACAAACGCATTCATACTGGAGAGAAACCATACCCCTGTACAGTGTGTGGGAAGAGTTTCACTAAACAGAATGGTCTTAATGTACACCAGCGTGTTCACACTGGTGTGAAACCGTATCAGTGTTCAGATTGTGGGAAAAGCTTTTCTCTAAAGAATCATCTTCAAAGACACCAAAGCCTTCATACTGGAGAGAAACCATTTAGCTGCTCAGAGTGTGAGAAGAGTTTTAGTGACAAAGGTGGTCTCCATGTACACCAGCGTATTCACACAGGAGAGAAACCGTATTATTGTTCAGAGTGTGGGCGGAGCTTCATGTATTTCATTACTTTGAAGAGACACTATGCAAAGTGCTTAATGGGGGAGGTGAAAACTGTTAAAATGTGACTTTTTGATGTGTTTTAGTATAATAAGTTTAACATGAATGTAGTAACCTCCATTTTTAGATTTAATCACAAGTTGTGAATTATGTAACAAAAACTGTTTCATGTATGATTAGTATGCCAATGTGATTTCCCTTAATGGTGCAAATGTATTTTCACTGGGTATGCAATCATTAGAAATTTGTAAGGAACAGTCAGGAGGCTGGATCTTCAAATTCTGTTTTTGTTTGTTTCTATGCATGCAGATAATTATGCACAGATGCAGCTTAATCATTCTGTCACCAAGTCAATACAAAGTCTGGCATAGTTTATGTATAGATACTGGGGGTTCTGATTTATTAATAGATTGTTTATTGATGGATTTCTAGGTTTATTATTGAATGAAAACATGCAGATACACTGGGCCTTTGTGGACAAGACTGGTCATACCTGGGTTAGAGAGGAGATTAGGCACATTTACTACCATGTTACACACCTTAACAAACCCTGTAAAAATGTCAGAGGTTAATGCACAGTTAGCAAAAATTTGGCCAAGAGTTTTTTCCAGCCAGTAGAGAGTTGCAGTAGTCCAGTTTGGCGACGACCAGAGACTGGATGAGTAACTGTGTAGCTTCAGTGGTGAGAAAAGGTCAGATTCTCCTGATGTTGTAGAGAAGGTATCTGCATGCCCTGGAGATGTGGTCAACCTACGGCAAGAAAGACTGATCTTCATCTGGTTGAGGTGGTGGGTCGCCATCCAAGAGGAGATGTCATCCAGGCAGTCTGAGATGCGGGTGAAGACCCGAGTTGCCAAAGCAAAAGATAAGGTGGTAAACGTAAAAAACAATAATGGATGTTGTGGCTGTAATATGAACATAAGATATTTCTTTGTGGTCCCAGACCATCTAAGAAGGACTGGGAGGGATCTGTACCTCACCTTACCTGATAGTTTTAATCCTGATATCCAGAGCATTGTAAAAAGTCAGAAGGGGCCACAAAGTAAGTAGTAAGAAGGTGTTAATACAGATAAAATTCCATTCTGTGCACAAGGAAAGCTTTTCCCATGTCTTATGATCATTAAACTGTCCTGAATTCATTTTCTAAAAGGGGAACAAATGTCAGCAAAGCTTTTGCTTGTTCATCTCCTTTTTCGAGAGTGCTGGAAGGTGGGTAGGGAAGAGGCAGATGTTGCAAAAGCGAGAATAGACCTGAACGGAGATGGTGTTTTACCAGACAAAATCATCTGCTGGGTCTTCTTAGCAATAGACATAGTGTTAGACTGCCAGTCATGATCCGGGAGACTATGATCCAAAGGAACCAGACTTCTCAACCCATCAGTTGACGGTCTTCTAGGAGGAACTTCTGTCCAGCTGCAGTGCCGGAGGAGTGCTTTGGCGGACCATAGGAGGGATAAACCCAAAACTCCCCCGGGCTCTCGAACCACCTGGCTCCAGTGCACAGTTTCTACAGTCCAGGCGGGGGCGCTAATAGTAAAAGTACAGTTCTTCAAAACCACAGATGCTGGGAAGTAGAAGATACGTCTGTGGTCGTGCTGTGTTGGGGAAAACGAACTGGAGGAGAGAACCTGTTCTACACTGCTTCGTACTGGAGTTCTGTTCAGCCCTAGAGAAATTTCTCACTTGTGGGACTAATAAAGGTTCATCCAACCCTTTCAGGAGGGAGCGTTTACTGCAGTCACGCGGATTTGTAGAGGGTTAATGACTGGAGACTCTTCACAGTGGTGCGTGTTTTACCTGGAACCTGAAAGCAGAACAGCGACGAGCAGACTGATCTGTACTTGGAACTGTTAGTATTTTGTACATAGTATTTTTCATAGTTTTAATGTGACTTTTATTGTAAATTTTAGATTTTCTCTTTGTGTGACTGAAGTTGTCACTACGAAAAACAATGTACTTAAAATGTGCTTAACCCTCCCTTAATTTACCCCTGAAAACACGCGAAACCTCTTAATTCGATTTAAGTGGCCGTTAATTTGTTAAACCGACCCCTTAATTTTATCCTAAAATTAGATTTAAGGCATGAGTGTGAAAACCCTCTATCTCAAATTCATATTATATGGACAAAAGTATTGGGACGCCTGACCATTACACCAAAAGAGAAATTAATAACACTGCATTCTGATACATAGACCTTAAATGGAATTGGTCCCTTGCAGCTGTTATAATGTTCTGAACTTGTTTTTCTATGATAAACTAGATCAAACGTGAGTGCCCCGCAGTGGCAAATAGCTTTGGTTTCATATTTGATATGATTACATTAATGTTTAAGTTGACATTTACAAGAAACATTTAACTGTGTTAAACGGAACACTGCTGTTCAAAAGCCCCTTACTTATTTAAAGTGTTTGGAAACCAAATGTTATTGCAATGTTGTTCATATAGCAGTACCTTTGAAATAAAAGTGCACAATACACTTCTTTTGAATTAATGATTTAATTATATATACACTGTATATATATGAGGTGCCTCATAATATACAGATTTGGGGGCTGGGAACTGACATTTAAGAGAGAATTGGATCAAAATTTAGCTTTAAGTAGGCTTCACCTTTGTTTTAAAAGCACCCACAACCAACTCAGCTTTTTACCCACCTGACCACTTCCATCACTTCTCATTCTTTGTATTTCTTTTTCTTCCCCAGGCATGAAGTTTTCTTGCAAGGCAACCTCTGTGCAGAATCAACACTTTCCTGCAGTTTACACCGACCTCCATTAATGCTGTCAAAAGGATGTGTCAAGAGAAGCTCCAGCACTCAGCAGAAGTCTGCAGGTAGTTTCTCCACTTGAACATCTAGGAACCATATGGAGGAAAACTCAACAAGGAAGAGAACCCACCACTGCTCAGAGTGTGGGAAGAGTTTTCATCATCAGTGTGATCTCCAACGACACCAGCGCGTCCACACTGGAGAGAAACCATATGAATGCTTAGAGTGTGGGAGCCGTTTTACTCAGCAGGGTTCTCTCAAAACCCACCAACGCATTCACACTGGAGAGAAGCCATACCACTGTACAGTATGTGGGAAGAGTTTTGCTAAACAGTATGGACTCCGAATACACCAGCATACTCACAGTGGAGAAAAACCGTACCAGTGTTCAGACTGTGGGAAAAGTTTTCCTGTAAAGCATGATCTGCAAAGACACCAGCGCATCCACACTGGAGAGAAACCGTATCACTGCTCAGAGTGTGAGAAGAGTTTTCATCATCAATGTGATCTCCAAAGACACCAGCGTGTCCACACTGGGGAGAAACCATATGAATGCTTGGAGTGTGGGAGCTGTTTTACTCAGCAGGGTTCTCTCAAAACCCACCAACGCATTCACACTGGAGAGAAGCCGTACCACTGTACAGTGTGTGGGAAGAGTTTCACTAAACAGAATGGACTTCGCATACACCAGTGCATGCACACTGGAGAAAAACCCTACCAGTGTTCAGACTGTGGGAAAAGTTTTCCTGTAAAACATTCTCTTCAAAGACACCAGAACCTTCATACTGAAGAGAAACCGTATCACTGCACAGAATGTGGGAAGAGTTTTAATCAACCAAGTACACTCCAACGACACATGCGCAATCATACAAGAGAGAAACCATTCCTGTGCTTGGAATGTGGAAAGAGGTTTCATCAGCAATGTGATGTCCAACAACACCAGCGTGTCCACACAGGAGAGAAACCGTATCAATGTTCGGAGTGTGGGAGCCGTTTTACTCAGCAGGGTTCTCTCAAAGCCCACCAACGCATTCACACTGGAGAGAAACCATACCACTGTACAGTGTGTGGAAAGAGTTTCACTAAACAGAATGGTCTCGATGTACACCATCGTGTTCACACTGGGGTGAAACCATACAAGTGTTCAGATTGTGGGAAAAGTTTTTCTCTAAAGAATAATCTTCGAAGACACCAAAGCCTTCATACTGGAGAGAAACCATTTAGCTGCTCAGAGTGTGAGAAGAGTTTTAGTGACAAAGGGGTTCTCCAAGTACACCAGTGTGTTCACATAGGAGAGAAGCCTATTACTGCTCAGAGTGTGGGTGGAGCTTTGTGTATTTCATTACTTTAAACAGACTTTATGCAAAGTGTTTAATGAGGGAGGTGAAAACTGCTCAAATGTGAATTTTTGCTATGTTTTTAGTACAAGAAGGTTAACAAGACTGTAGTAACCTCCATTTAGATTTGATTTTATGGCAAGTTGTTAATAATGTAAGGAAAAACGTTGTGCTTTTTTATGTACGATTAGTATGCCAACATGATTGTCTGATTTCCCTTAATTGTGCAAATGTGTTTTCACTGGGTATGCAATCATTAGAAAAATGGGAGGGAGGGAAGGAGGGAAGGAGGAGGGAGGGAAGGAGGGAAGGAGGAGGGGAGGGAGGGAGGGAGGGAAGGAGGGGAGGGAGGGAGGGAGGGAAGGAGGGAGGGAGGGGAGGGAGGATCCATTACTTTTTGTTTGAGTTCATGGAAGAAAATCTCCTTCAACAGTATGGACCGCTGACCTACAGGCACAATCTGACAGTCACAGCCAATGAAGGCCAGGGGACATTTTCCAAACAACAAAACCTTCTGGGATTTGTGTTGGGTGATAGGCGCTCACTAATCCGATAAAATGCTTTTACTGCCAGACACGAAACAACGCACATGGTCAGTTTCGCCATGCTACGTAAAAGCACCTGAATGCCAGTTTCAGTATGTCTTACAGCTAGCTTATTAAACCAAGATATGGTATTATTCAGAGATGGACGAGTGTGCTATCTGAGCTAACCGCAACGCATGCAGGGCCAAAACAAACATGTGCACTGTTTAATAATACATTTTTAGTAGGGATGCACCGAAATGTTTTTTTGCACCGAAACTGAAAATGAGGAAACACTTGGCCAAAAACCGAAACTGAAAACCGAAAGAAATTATTATTATTAAATTATTAAAAGAATACATCTGTTACAAAACTATGAAATATTTCTTCTTTCTTATTCGGCTTTACCCTTCAGGGGTCGCCACAGCGAATCATCTGTCTCCATTTAGTCCTATCTGCTGCATCCTCAACTCT
>JBBIGA010068552.1:0-12129 GCA_037576975.1 Alestes dentex
ATGAGGTGCTTGTGTAGGAGTTTAACAGACACTGGCATGGAATGGTTGTCATACTCATAGAGATGCTGATTTAAAAATAAATTGCAGTGGTCACTTATTTTTTCCAGAGATGTATTATTTATTTGTTTGTTCAGGTTTTGTTTGCAGAATTCTTGGAATATTGAATAAAACATGAATATATTTTAATGAATAGTTTGCAATATTCAAATTGTATGGTTATTGTTGTTCATATGGATTTGAAACTTATGAATGCTAGTATTTATTACATTCAATGAAATGTCACTTCACATATTACCTTTGAAGAGTACAGCAGAACAAATGCTATAATCTTCTTCTTCTAAGGTCTAAATGTCTTTTAAAGCAATGACATAAAAAAATTCTAAACAGTGTTTGATCAAATGTCCACATAATCTCTCCAGATGTAGAGAAAACTCCACCCTGGAGACCCCTAACCCGACCCCAGCAGAGACATACGAGGTACAGAGGGAGGAGTATGGGGCAGTAGAAGTGGAAAGTGTTCTAAATATTGGACCATCTGATGATAAGATGACTGTAGAGTGTGTGGCTTTAAACCTTGTTGGTGAAGACAGCGATACGTTTCCTGTTGAAAGGCCTGGTAAGAAAATGCAGTTAGAAAACACCTGATAACAAGTCTAATATCCCTCTTCCTTTAACTTCTATTGTAATATAATTATATAAATATCATTATGTATATCAGTATATATAGATCTGTATATTTCATAATGTATAACAGTATCATCCCTGATGTGACAAAAGCTTATATATATGTTTTTGCCATTTTTATAACATAATTTGAACATACCAGCTGTCATTCACATTGTGTAAAAATGTCCCAATGAATGGATGAATGGAAAAGATCACCTTCAACAAAATCTCATTACATGAACTTACATTAATGGTTCTTGGAAGAATCCTGAAATGGATCATTGATAAAGAACCTTGATGTTATGTCATGGTTCTTTTTACCTTTGAAAGCTTCTCCACACTCACACTTCTCATTTACAAACATGGATCTTTAATGAACTAAAAGTTATTTTATTGCATCAGACAAAGACCTTTTTGTGATGCCTTTTTAAAGAGTGTGAGTCACCAGTGCTGTAGATTTATTTTTTGAACTACTATAATAAAATTTGTTTTACGTAGAGGTTTAAGACCGTTTTAGATTGATGTGGAAGTTAGCAATGTGCAAAACTGTAATTCTTTTAACAATTTTGTCTCGCTGTAGAAAAACTGTTCACCACAGCACTGGCTGGAGCCGTAGGTGTGATGGCTTTTCTCCTTCTTCTCCTCATCATCCTCATTTACAAGTACAAACAGGTGGGAAATCCAGTTCAACTGTTTTTGCTTTTTTTTCTCAAGTACTGTCACATGTGCTATGATGGCCTTATGACTATGTATCAGCTGTGTAATGACCTAGACTGTGCTTCACACTTTTTTCCTGCAGAAACCCAGGTATGAGATTCGGTGGAAGATCATTGAAGCCACAGACGGAAACAACTACACATTTATCGACCCCAGCCAGCTTCCGTATAATGAAAAGTGGGAGTTTCCCAGAGACAAGCTGAAACTCGGTATGTCTGGAGTGCCCAGCTCTGGAGGGCTAATGTCCAAAATAGTTTGGTGATTTCTGATGCATGGAGTTTAGTTTTTTTTTGTTATATGTGAAATAAGCAGCACCTCATTAACTTTAGTCAGTCTATTCTGTTATTTTGACTCTCCATTTTCAGTTACTGACAGCACACGCAAGCTTAATGAAAGACAAAACTAAAACTTAACAATTGCTGTTGCAGGCAAGATTCTGGGAGCAGGAGCTTTTGGAAAAGTGGTGGAAGCTACAGCATACGGCTTGGGGAAAGAGGACAATGTGACGAGAGTGGCTGTGAAAATGCTCAAAGGTCAGAGATCCTCTTCCTGATTTACGGAAAACCCTGCATTGCACAGCTTTGTTTTTCTTTGTTGGAACACACTTGATTTCGCCTTAATTTAAGTCTGGACTCTTGAAACAATGCAGTAAAACCTTTGCAAAACTGACATGTTCTCTGCATAATCAGTATAAAAGTGACTATACTTTTATTACAATTTCTCATTAATTACTTTCATTTATTTATTTATACTATTTAACATTATGACACATAACATTATGTGTCAAAGGTGAATAAAGTGATTTATGATTATCTATTGTGTTGTAAAAGACAATAGAACTGAACTGTTAAATAAAAGAATGGGCCTTTTACAGCCAGTGCCCACTCCGATGAGAAGGAGGCTCTGATGTCAGAACTGAAGATTCTGAGTCATCTTGGACACCACAAGAATATTGTCAACCTGCTGGGAGCCTGCACGTACGGTGGTAAGAGAGAAAGACACAAAGAAAAGTCTTATACTTAATTTTAATCCAACAAAAAACTTGCTATTAATTATAACTCATGTTCTCTCAGCAAATCTGAGGGGAAATTTCCCATTTAAACTAAGTCATGCATCTTTTAGCTCATAAATTTTACAATTTCTGGGTACTTTGTGTAGGTTTGGCCTCCATTGTCTGCACATTTTATGAATTAGTCTCCAAAACAGTATCTGTCAAGTGGTTAAATGTAGACCATGAAGAGGCTGACTCTTAGTAACCAGTGAATTAACTGACTTCAAGTGATCTGTGTATTCAAATGTAATAGAACTTAAAAATAGCAGTTCGTTGCTGTCGAAGCACAACCTTATATGTCGATTTTTGTCATTTCCTCTTTTTACATAATTTGAAAACACTGATGCTCAAAACGCTTTGTTTAAAGTTTCTGGGAAGGATGAACCAATAGACATTTTACAAAATCTTTGTTGTGTTTAACACACATTTGCAAACATGTTTTCCTTCTTTTGTGAATTTACCACTGTATCAAGTTTATCAAGTTTTGTTCAGGGACAAGATGCAGCAGCAAGATGCAACGGAAGAACAGTAGTTAAACATTCGATTACAAATATAGCAGAAAAGAGTATTATATGAAGAGAGGCCTGCAAATGATGAAGCTTGTATTGAATCACTTAATGTCAACTGGGCACTGTATTGTCACTGAAAAATGAATCTTTGTTCTCATTGTTGCAAGAGCCCTGCCATCAAATCCTGTTATGATCATCACTTTCCAAACAGTGTTTTATCTGCTGACTGTGCGATACTGAAGTGTTTAGTACTTCATATGTTCTTTCTCGTTTCTCCCACCCAGGTCCTGTGTTGGTTATCACAGAGTACTGTTGCCACGGTGACCTTTTGAACTTCCTGCGGACCAAGACAGAGACCTTCTTGAACTGTGTACTCTCAGTGCCGGGTATCCTGGAGGAGAGGAGTGACTATAAAAACATCTCCACTGACAGGATGTTTATTAGAAGGTACAGTCCCAAATTAATTAACATTACAGTTTAAACCCCTTAACTAACACACTCTCATATGTGGGCCCATATTGCATTATTACATAATTAGACAGCAAACACTAAGGTTTAAGGTTAAGTATTTTCTAGTGTGTTTTTTTTTTATTATTTGCTTCATCAAAATGACGTCATGTCTGTCCTTGATTTATTCCACAGTGACAGCGGCATTTCCAGCACCTGCTCGGAGAGCTACCTGGACATGAGACCTGTCGGGCCCAGACAGATCTCCACAAAGGGTATGCAATCATTACAAATTTGATTATTTTGAAACTCATAGAAGTAAATGGATTTTAATGCCATGGATTTTAATGCTTTCAGCTCAATATTTTTAGAAATATTTTGCAAAGTAATTCTGTTTTTTGTTTTGCTTTGGTTTGGTTCAGATTCGTCCTGTGAGGATCAGGGAGTAGAGTCATGGCCACTGGACATAGATGACCTGCTGAGGTTCTCTTATGAGGTGGCTCAGGGACTCGAATTCCTTGCGGCTAAAAATGTAAGTCATCATTCACGTTTTTAACACACAATGTATTCCTTTCTGCAGCCCCCTTTGTGGCCATTCAGTGTAAACTGACTCAGATTTTTATTGAATATAGTAACATGAAACATGATTTCCCATAATTCTGTTCATTCAGATTGACTAGAACATTGCTGGTTCTCTGTTTGTGAAGTGCTGTAAATCTGCGTTGAGCTGCTAGTGAGCAATATGGATAAAGGAATATGTGAAAACAGCTCACACAAAAAACTATAGAAGTTTTATCGGTGCATTCTTCATAAAGTGTTTTAATATTTTTGTTTATTATTGTTGTATTATTATTGTATTATTGTTATTATATTAATGTATTATTGTTATTATATAGTTGTTAAACACACGTGTATATATTTGGTTTGTCTGAAGTGTATCCACAGGGACGTAGCAGCCAGGAATGTTCTGCTGACAAATGGACGAGTGGCTAAAATCTGTGACTTTGGCCTGGCCCGTGACATCATGAATGATTCCAACTATGTGGTCAAAGGAAACGTAAGTAAAAAGACATGTACACACTTCATATAGATATAAGCATTTTTTCAGTTTTTATTAAACAAAAACAATAAAAATGAGAATCAAATGCAGTTTTGCAACTCTGTTATAGAGATCAGAGTCTGCAGCTTTTTTGTGTTAACTAATAAACTGCAGTTTCTGTCTATAAACAGGTTATAAAAAAGTGTAATTGATCAAAGGCATTCTTGCTAATAAATAAAATGCACATAAATGAACTCATAGTGTCTTGTGTTTGGTTTTAGGCTCGTTTGCCAGTGAAGTGGATGGCTCCAGAGAGCATCTTTGACTGTGTGTATACAGTACAGAGCGATGTCTGGTCTTATGGTATTCTGCTGTGGGAAATCTTTTCTCTGGGTAAGACTAAAAATTTTAAAAAAATGGAGAAATAATCATTTTTTTCCCACTGTCTTACCGCTTTAGCATTTGAGATATATAATTATATATGATTATGTAATGAATATATATTAATTCACACTATTTAGTTATATCATGGCTGGATGGACTTTCATCTCATTAGTTAAAAACTTGGTCTTCAAAAACGCATTGATCAGAATATTCCCACGTGAAACATGGTCTCAGGGAGGGGCTCTGAGGTAGCAAGCTATTTTTTGGGAAAGGGAAGTGAAAGATGATATTATTGGTTAAATGGTTTATTTCATGGGAAAACTCATTTTAACACTTTCTGAAAGTAAAAGAGTTAAGTGTAGTACAGAAATACTGTTGGTTGGGGCCACGTCCCAACCCACACACACACCACATGTAGAAAGCTTTGGGTATATTCATTTTGGGAAATTCCCCCTGCTGTAATCAACACTCTCCTCTCGCAATGTGACCAGTTGGATGGCAAAACACTACTAGAAGTTTGTCAACGGTAAATATTGCCATTTTGTTTGAGTGAACGAAAGATTGTTTTCTTTGAATTATTCAAGTTCTGTAAACACTGCATAATTTCTCTTATTTTGATGTTTTGTCATTTCCTTTAAAATTATGCTTTAAAGAACAATAGTTTTATTTGGGAATTGGGAAAATATTGTCAGCAGAACTTAAAAACCTAAGGCAATGCTGTTCAGTTCAATACTTCCACCTATAAAAGGTAAAACCTGAGAAACGGAATATTTTTGCAACTGTCTCCTATTTTTTTCCAGAGCTGTAAATACTTATTCAGCGTAGCACTGCCCATTCACACTTAAATTATAAGTGTTTCAGCCCAGGCTACTTTTTAAGAGAGACAGTAAGCCAGTAAGGACAAAGGTAATTTTCACATATCAGTCTTAGATTCAAGGTAACAAAAATATCAAGGTCATGTAAAAATGAAATTTTATTACAATGTCATAGAATGTGGACCTCAAGGAAAGAAGTGAAAAACAACAAAAACGTAGCATATGGGAAGCTCAGTATTATTTTTCCCTGTCCACTGGTCCATGCTTATGCAATCACAAATCAGAAGATGTAATCACAAATCAGACAAAAGTCATTACACTTCTAACAAAACATGACTTGGGAGATAAACCAACCAAGCTCATTTCAAGTTCATTTGAAGGCAGCAGTTTGGTAGTTCCATTCCTTAAATTATTACATCTAATTAAATTCCTTTAACTTATTATTAAACCTATTAAATTCCTTAAAACTTATTAAACCTGGCAATTAACAAGAATCAGGTGTGTTGAGCAACGGCCCTCCAGGAATCCCTGCTTAAAGGTCTTTTTTGTATTGATTTGTCAGTTTTGCAAATTCTGAAAAATGATTTGGTGTTTTATACTTAAGAAGAGATATGAAAAGACACATAACGAGGCAAATTCCACACTGAAAAACAACAGTCTGTGGTCTGTATAAGTGAAGATGCTACTGAGCGAGGAATTCAGAATACAGTTTAAACCAGACTGATTGATATTTATAGGATTAATGAGCTAATATTTTATTGGACCCCAGTTGAAAAAGTCACTCATATGTAATTACAACACACTCCTATGTTGGTGTTGATTCACCACATGTGAATCCAGACCTTCACATGGGCAATATCAATAGCTTTGTATATCTCTAAATATTAAATGTATCCTTCATTTCTTCTTTTCTGCAGGAAAAAGCCCATACCCAAACATGTCAGTGGACCCGAAGTTCTACAAGATGATTAAGTCTGGCTACCAAATGTCCCGCCCTGACTTTGCCCCACCAGAAATGTAAGTGAATGCATTTGAGTGGCTTGTCAAGCTTAAAAAGGGTAAAGTAGCCTCGATTTGATTTAGGTCAAGGAGGAAAGGCTTTAAAATAACCTCACACATTTCACTGCTTTGATGATTCACACGTAGGACAGACTCTGGAAAGGAGAAGTGCACTAATAGCTGAAAGATGTATGGATGGTACTTGAGGATACAGTGTCTGCTTGCCAGAATGAGTAAATGAAGCAGCAGCATGGCTGACTCACCAGGACTCTGTGTCTCGGCGCCTCTGTTCTCTGTTCTGCTTTTGTCCTCCACTGTGATAGCTGTTAGTTCTGCGTGTTAAACACATGACCCCAGAGTGAGTCGTCCATTTTGGTCCCATTTCATGCCTCTCCTCTTCGCTTCCCTTGGCCCATTAACCATGCTGGAGAACCGTTTACTTCAGTTCACTAGCCTCATTATGAGCAACTTAAAGAAGCAGTTTGGCGGAACAAGTCTAACATAAAGGATAATTGTGGAATTTCTTGGCAATTTACATCAAGCTATAGCTTTACGCTTTATCAGTTTGGGGTTTTACTTATATCTATGCATTTAACATTTTGGAACCTCGGGGGTGTTGGGGCAGCTGGTGGCCTGGGGGTTAGGGAGTTGCCTCTGCGATCAGAAGGTCATGGGTTCGAATCCCAGGACTGCCAGAGGCACCACTGAGGTATCCTTGAGTAAGCGTCCCCACACATTGCTCCCCAGGCGCTGAGTTCCTGACTGTCCACTGCTTCATTAAGGGGATTAAATGTGTGCTGTGGTGTGTTCAAATGGACACATCACTTTACAAAAAAAATATATATATTTTTTGTTTATTTTGGAAATAATCTGTACTCTGTAAAATTTCTTTTTTCCCTTTATTGTAGGATCTGCCTTATTCTGTGCCTACAAAACAACATTAAAGCTAAAGACACAATGTAAAAATTCAGTTCAGTCTAAAAATGACTTAATGTAGAAAGTTTAGATTATTATCATGTGATACAGCTGGTTTTATTTAACCTCATTAAATACATTTAATGAAACCAGAGAAACCAGAAAACAGAGGAAAAAAACAAGGAGAATCTTACAGACCCTCCAAAACACTTCATCTGCCGTTCCACTGATTTTAGTGAGGCTAGGGCCATGGGTCAGTGTTGTTTGGCTTGTCTCTTTTTCTCTGGTGAAAATCTGTAAAGAGGTGTGGAATCTAATTGAGAAATCTTGACAATCCCAGCTGTTGTGAGTTCAGTTATAATGTCTGTCTGTACTGCTAGTGGAACTGAGCAGAGCGAGCGTCATTGGTTTTTGCGCAACACTCACAAAAGGAGAAGGCAGTAAAAGTGATTATTCGATCAACTAGAAGAAAACAAGTTGCATATGGAACACGCTGACCCTCAGCAAATAGCAGAGATTATTATAATACTGGTTTGGGCGGGTGGTAAGATTTCTAAAGAAGACTGCAGTTATGATAGCGTGACCAAAGTTGTTGTTATTATTATTATTATTATTATTATTATTATTATTATTATTATTATTATTATTATTATTATTATTATTATTTCCCCCACCCCCCCCAAAAAAAAGGGATGGATGGATGGATAGATATTTTTTGCCCCTCCAGATAAGCCAAATGCCCACCTACACATGATGTTCTGGTCACACCTCTGGTGTCAGGATGGGTTCTAAATGTTACATGAAACAATAACATACCACATAGTCTTAATTAAACCATATTGTATTCGTGGCACAGTGTCATCAGTCAAGTAATACATTTTATGGTCAAATCTGGATGAATATGCAATCCCTGCCTTTTTTAAATGAAATATAGCAAATGATTGATGTTTCGTAATTTGTATTTGTATTTACTCATGTATGGTCATTTTTGCTGAATGTGAGTGAAATACCTTTAATGTTTCGATGCTTTCCTCATTCAGGTACACCATCATGCAGATGTGCTGGAATCTGGAGCCCACTGAGAGGCCCACCTTTGGCAAGATTAGTCAGCTGATTGAGAGGCTCCTCGGGAACACACCTGAACAGGTAAACATGAGAACAACGCAGTTCCTGTGGACCCTTTAAAAGTCAGTGTTTTGGACCGGGCTCGCAGGAAAACATCTGGTTCTTTCTGCAGTGCCATAAAAGAAACTTAGCTTCCTTAAAGGAACTTTCTCCATTGTTGTTGCTGTTGTTTACTGTTTACACTAGCTTCTCATGAGAGATCATGTGACCACTAAATGAACAAAATTTTTTATAGCAACTCGTTTCTCTAAGTTAACATTTTCCAAAAAGGTGCCACAAAGGCCAGAGCCACAGAAACCCCCCATTCATTCATTAAAGCGCCATATTTGTAAATGTGACATGTGAGCATGAAGAATCTTTAAAGGTTTGAAGAACATTCACATAATGTAAATTTTCTTTATCAGTTTAAACATTCTTTCTAGAACCTTTGCATTTCTTTAAAAAGAACATCCACATAACGTCCACGTAAGCTTTGAAAAAGTCACACACCTCATTCACAAAAATGTTTGTCCAAGAGAACCATTAATTAAAAGGTTCTTTAGGGAACCAAAAGTGGTTCTTCTACGGCATCACACAAATCCTTGATATTATATGTAACTTTTTTTGCCTAAGAAAATGGTCCAATTAGTCTTATATAGTTTTAAAACAAAAAATAAATTAAGGTCAGGAGAGAACTGAAAAATCTTATTCTCGGTTTTATAGGTAAGATGTTGAAATGAGTTGAAATGAGTCACCATGTGAAACTATTTCAGAAAAAACAACCAAAACTATTCATCTGACAGTGGTCAAGAAATCAGAAACTGGCCAGTGATGAATGGGGTACAGGGCATACAGTATATACATATTTAATTCTCAGCTATTATGTGGATACAGTAACAATTTATAAATGCCATATTTGATTTTGGGTACAGCAGAAGGGAAGTTTGGCAAACGTATTCTTCCACTTATATACACAGACATATTAAAAATCACTGCATTTGATTTTAGAACATTTCTAGCAACCCTATCTCACCTGCTTTAGGTGGCAGTTTGCAAGTGCGAGTGTCTGCTTATTGCCAGAAAACTTGATAGCTTAGAAGCGTTTAGCCCCTAATGTGATGTTTTTTTCTGCTCCTACTGACAGTATCAGAATATCCAGTCTGGAGATGAAGCTGAAGTTCTGGATGAACAGCTGGAGGCATGTGACCCTGCCAAGGCCAGCGAAGAGTCCTGTGACCAGGAAGAGGAGGAGCAGCCCCTGATGAAGGCCAACAACTATCAGTTTTGTTGAGAGGCCTGTTTGAGCTCATGCCCTTTCACTCTTCCCTGTGCATCGTGAATCTGCCACTCACAGCTACGACTGTGTTTCGGTATAAGGGTCAAAGTTCTCTGTTGCTCGTTTACAAAGACAAAGTCGTAGACAGTGCTAGCGCTTGAAACCCTGAGCTATAATTCGCATTAAAACCACTGTTGGTCTGGTGGTAAAGCCTTTACTATACTTGGAAATGTGTCGGACCACACGTTTTCAAAAACTTGGATTTCCTCTGAAACACTCTGAACCACATTTAAAAAAAAAGCTTTTTAGATCATATCCTCTGCCTGACTTATGCAAATCACAGTTCCCTATTTGAACATGTAGAAAACAGCCAGATCAGCATCTTCCATCTTCCTCTTCCTGTTCATAAGCACAAACCTCACCTCATCAGATTTTTCCAGCCTGCAAGCACCAAATGATCTAATATGTTCTGAAGCATATTTGCTCTTTTATGTGTAATTCTTCTATTTGTACATTTTTTGTTAAGCTTTTCGATGATCCTGTGGTTCTATTCACTTCTTTCTTCTCAAATAGCCTTGATTTAAAACAAACAGCAAAAGCTAAACCAGCCTAATCTACATAACAAAATCTGATCCAGTGTTACACGAACATTTGCAAGACTGGATCACGTCAGATTAGATTTTGGGACGTTAGATCAATGGTCAGATGCATTCTATGAAAGCTAAATAGAACAAGAAACATTAATGGAAACATTTTTACATATATGTGTTATTTACTTTATGTGATCAATCATTATTATCAAAAGTTAATCTTGTTTGTTGGTGTGTTCTGTCTGAATGGAGAGTATTTGTCCATCTGATGTAGCAATGAGCTTACACTGCCATATTTTGAGCCAATGAGTTGCTCAAGACATACAACTTGATTGTTCTCTGTGCATACTGTCATCACTGAAGCAGGAATATATTAGCTATAGTATCCATACACTTTTTATAGCCATCATTTTGTTATTAAAACAATAGCTGGGTAGCACACAGACTAAAACTCTCAAGGATAAATTCTCATCCTACATTGAGGTTTTTTTTTTTTTTTACTCATATAAGCTATTCAATAAAGTCATCTAAGAAAGCTTTTGGACTTTTGATTTCAATAACTAGACATGACACTTCTCAATAGGTAAGAGAGAGTGATTATATTCTACTTAAAGTTGTTATACCTTTTCAGCTGTTCTATGCATCACCTGACCTCCATCCATTATCTGAGCCGCTTATCCTTAACCAGGGTCTTAACCTAGGACCCCCTGGTGCCTATCCCAATGGTTAGAGGGCAAAAAGCACAGACACACCCGAGACAGGTTGCCAGTCTGTCACAGGGCATCACCTGACCTTATTAACAGAATTACAGAATCATTAAATATAACTAATTGTCTCTGTGATGGGATGGGTTGAATCTTATTCGCTGTCAGAAGATAAGCCATGAATTGTTTTTGTGGGCTAAAATTGAATTTATGACATTTCTAATAACTTTAATTGATTCCTGTCATGCTTGTTTGATTAATGCTCATCAGTACCAGCTTATAATCAGTTGTTCAGAAAAGCGATTAACAAAAGCAACAGATCAATCAAAGTGCTCAAGGCGGTATACTTGAAGTCACCATGTGAAGAACTGTGCAGCAGGAAAAGCTTGTGAGAATCTGAATGCATTAATATTTGGAAACACAGACTTCCATCTGAGTTGTAATAAAACTGTTTGTTTGCAATAAGTGGTTTTCTTTAATAAAAACATTATGACAGTTAATCTTCATTAACACACATGGATCATTAACACTTACTTTATGTTCCTTGGTTACAAACACATTATTCTGTTCAATAAATACTGTCCTCTTGTAACTTATCCTCGTCTCTGTCCACTCAGTGCGTTGTCTTTTGGTACTGTTGCATTTATGCATCTTTCGTTACTGAAAGACTGTCTCACAGTGTCTGAGTTACTTTCCCACTCTTTCCTGATTCCTCTTTCTCACTGCAGCCCACTCAACTGACCTAAGCTCTGTGTACAGAGGAGTCCTTCCGTTGCAACAGTTGCAAGAGAAAAGAACAGATAAAGAAGCTTTACAAAACATTGTAAAAGGTCAAATTTGAGCTAAGAAACTGTGGCTCGTCAGTCTTTCTTCAGTTTTTTTGTTAGAAGGTTAGAAGACCTACATTATATAT
>JBBIGA010068572.1:0-12128 GCA_037576975.1 Alestes dentex
GTTCTGTAAACGCTGCATCATTTCTCTTATTCTGATGTTTTGTCATTTCCTTTAAAATGATGCTTTAAAGAACAATAGTTTTATTTGGAAATGAGGAGAAATATTGTCAGCAATTCTTAAAAACTAAGGCAAAGCTGTTCAGTTCAATTCTTGCAGCTATAAAAGATAAAACCTGAGAAACTGAACATTTTTGCAGTGCTCTCTTATTTGTTGTGTGTTGTATTTGTTGATTTTCGTGAAACAAAACAGGACAATTTAAGTTTATTAAGATTTCAATATAAAATATAGAAAATCAGTATGTTAAAGAGAAATTGCAGCAGTTTTTGTAAAGTCATTCAGAGTGGCTCTGAGGGCCCTCCAGTCCTGGAGGGTCGGTGTTCAGCACAGTTTGATGAATTACTTGCTCAAACACACCTGGTTTAACTCACCTGGTAATTGCCAGGTTTGTTGGGTGTGTTTAAAGATGGGAATTACAAAATGTGCTGGAAACTGGCCTTCCAGGAGTGAAGCTATGAGACCACCGTCAATTACATTTTGTTCCTAATAAACGAATGTTGCACTGATTCGAAACACAGCACCATTTCACATCAAATCACACTGAATATCTTTGTTTACATCTGGTAGATATTTAGAAGAATTAGTGGAATTTCCAATTGCCTTGACATGAAGCATTTTAAATATCACCAGTTTTTTGCCTCACAATTAGAAACTGTGTAATATTAAGCCACAATCTACAGTTTTACCTCTAATAGTAAAGATCCGTGTTGAAACTGTCATATTGATGTTTTGTTTTTTAGCTTGAATGAATCCAGATCTGACAGATTGAGGCCTGTGTTTAGCAATTTAACCCCTAAGAGAAGCTTTAAATGAGTTCAGGTGGAATTTATGTAAGTGGATTCACATCACAGGAACCACCAGAGGGTAAAAGTTGTTTGGATGAATAATGGTTGCTTGTTTAGACTTGCTGTGTCTCACCTACCCACCACCATGTAGAAAATTACAGCATCTCTGAAAATATTCAGTGTTGGGTTGAAATATCAATATATGAACATCATAATAGAGCCTGGTCTGTTTCAATGGTTAAGGAAGAATTGAATTAAATGCAGTCGTAAGCCCATAACCTTTTCAGAATAATTTCCAGAATATAAAATGTTTGAAATGACTGAATTCAAGAGCATCCACATTAAAAGGAATAGAATCTGGAACCTTTGTGTTCAGCCTGAAGAAGACAAAAAAAACATTTGATCTATTGTGATCTATTGTGTTCTTGATGGTCTAGTGCAGTTGTTTTCAACCATTGCGCCCCCCAGTGTGCCTTGGTGGTACTTCTCTCAGTTTTAATTTTTATTGCATTTTTCTTTTACTTGGTGTGACTTTTTGTATTTGTATTATTTTAACGATAACTGTAATTGCTTACTGTGTATAGCTGCCTTGTTGTATTTTTTGATTTTATCCTGTAGGTAAAGCACTTTGAGCTGTATTTCATGTACACATTATATACACGTTTCAAGTTTCAAGTTTTATTGTCATATGCAGATAACAATGTAGCACCATTACCCATAATGAAATGCTTAGAATCGTGTTCCCCCCAACTTTACATAAACATATAGAAAAGTATACAGATACATTTTTAAAAATTGAAAAAAAAAATAAAAAGTAGAAAATTTTTTAAATTAAAACATTTTTAAAGAGTGTTTAGTATTTATAAGTATTAAAAGATAGATTAATATTTACAAGCATTAATAGCATGTCTAGTGCAAAATGATGCAGTGAGGTATTTAGAATGTGGGGTGCAAAATTGTGCAGTGAGGGTTTAAAGTGGCATTGTTTAAAGTGACATTGTGAGGGTTTAAAGTGACAGTCCAGTAGTTGTGGTGAGTGTATATTGGTGTGTGCAGAATGTCAGCAGTTCAGAAGCCTGATGGCTTGTGGATAGAAACTCGTGAGTCTGCTGGTGCGGGTCTGGGTGCTCCTGTACCGCCGGCCGGACGGCAGGAGAGTGAAAAGTCTGTGGCTGGGGTGGCAGGGATCTGAGAGGATCCGCTACGTCTTCCTCCTACAGCTGTCTGTACAGGTCCTGGATGGCTGCAGTTCAGTCCTGGTGATGCACTGTGCTGATCTGACCACCAGAGCACAACAGTACTATACAGATAATAATATATAATTATTATTTTTACAATTATTATTATTATTATTATTATTATTAGTAGTAGTAGTAGTAGTAGTAGTAGTACTATAGAAAAAAATATGATATTTAGATTTTCTACTTTTGAAAATTAGATTTGACAAAATTTACTGGTATGATGATTACTTGCCAAAGTGAAATAGCATATTTAGGTCAAGCCCACTGACTGGTCTAAAAGAAAAAGCTATCACTGGCATGGTAATGTTTATGTTTTCCAGTGCAGGTAAAATGTTTCTATTTTGATCATGTGGGATTGACCCATTTGTTGGTGTTTATTATTCTGCATAATTATAAAATCAAAATAAATTCAATTGTTTATTGTGTTAGGTTTACATTGGAAAATGTTCTTGTGGACTTTTCATGGAAGGGCGGGCCACCAGTTGTGGGAAAAATAGGAGCCCAGGTTCAGTGATGGGTTAAAAGCTGAAGGTTTTTGAATGCATTTCCCAACAGTGCCTGTAGATGACGCTGGTGCTACACCTTGGTGTCAGTGCAGACTAAATTCAGACTAAACACTCTCAGTCGTTCAGACAAAATACTCTCAAGCCTGATAGAATTGAACAGAGCAGCTTAATTAAAGGCTTTCCTATTGCCTGCACAATTCACTCTGAGGCCTTCTTCCTCAGAAATAACTGAATTAAAGCAAAAAACAGATGATGATGAACAACTAGTGTAGCTGTCAGCACTACTACAAATTAGTATAAGAACCTTATCATTCATGAAAAAAAGAGTTTCCCAGCAAAAAATATTTCCCAGCTATTAGAGCAGTGTCTGGATGGGGGGAGAAACATATGAGTGTTTTCAGACAAACATCACTGACTGCTCTTTCTGACCTTTTAGGACGTTCTCTTTTTGAACTCACTCCCAAAAAATAATTATCCGTAAAGTCATTAATGCAGATTGCAAGGTGTACTCAATATATTTTGTGTGATATTGTGCATTGTTTTGTGTGTACACTGTAAATAGTCACCTGTGTTGTTCAGCTGTTTACTGCCCTTGAACAGCACTGTCTGAGGGAGACCCTGGTTTCAAAATGAATGTTGTGGAGCCTTGTTTGACATATTTCAAGCATATTTGACATATTCCAAATGTCAGTCTTGAATAAATGTACTGTAATAAAAGTCTTAGGCAGCCATTAAACTTTTTAAAACAATTGTTGTAGGCACAAAGGGTGTTTATTTTAATGTTAGATAGTGTTTAAACAGGCAGAACACACTTTGGTACAATGGTTTTAAACATTGTTACTGAACAGAAAGTGTGTTTTTGCCCAAAAATGCACTATGCCACATTATAACCTTTGGATAACCATTAGTACAGTAAAGCATGGATAGTAACTGCAAACATGAGTAGACAGGAGATCTGTTTAGGAGAATTCACATAGCTCAAATTTCCTCAGAAACGGCCGTGCGTGTTTGTTCGCGTGTCTGGGTTGTGGGTTGTGGCCATGTAGCTGTCAAAGAAGCTTAATTATAGGTGCTGACAGCCGAAGGTTTGTTGTGAAAGTTTTGTTGATAGCATTCACTGGAAAGCTTGTTTAACTCTGAAAAGCATCTCTGGCTTTTCATAAAGAGAGTGAACATGCTTGCATGAACACCATATGTTTCATTCATTCGTTTATTCATTTGTTCATTTTTTCACGAACCAACAGCCAGAATGATTGTGTGTGTGGGAAATGGCAGATAATCATTTACTACTTGGTCTTATTCCCGCTTTAGAGCAGGAGCAGGAAACCTGCGAACACCAATGGAGAATGTCGTCACTGTTGGAACAAAACCACATCTCTGATTTTGTCCATTTTTTTTTTTCATCTAAACCTGCCCTTTAAATAATATGTTTTTTTCATGAATTATGAACCAATAAAAATGAATGAAAGTCACTTAGAGATAAGATACTCTTATGTTCACTATCAAGTGTGTAATTAGCCTGTATGGGTACTTGAATGGGGAGAGTTTCAGTTAAAGGAGACTAATGAGACACATTTCTCACATTAGAAGTGGACAGGTGTTATTAAAACAGTTATTGTTTTAATACAATGTCGGGATCTCTGGTTTCCTCCCTTAGTACAAAGGCATGCACGTCGGGTGAACTGGAGATGCTAACTTGCTCCTAGGTGTGAGTGAGTGTGTGTATTTGACCTGCAATGGACTGGACACCTGACCAGGGTGTGTATCCACCCTAGGAACTCTGGGATAGGTTCCACCATCCCCCACCACCCTGTTTAGGATAAGCAGCAGACATAAGCAGCTGGATGGAAAATACAAGGAATATATACTGAATTTGTGTAGACTTTATTTATTTCCATTTCTCAATAGTATTTGCCACACATCCCAACTGCTTGACGTGTCTTATAGATGGAGTATTCTTGCGAAACAGTTATTAGCCTGTTCATTGTTTTTTTTCCCCCCGAGGCCTAACAACAGACAGAGGTTTGGATTGTTCCAGTCAGAGGATCATTTTTACTCTGAAGCCCAGGGGGTCACAAGTCTGTCTCTCTGCAGAAAATACAGATTTTAACACAGGTTATTGTACTTGCAGAGACTAGGGTTGTAACTTTTCATCGGTTAAAAATGACATAAAACTCTCAACAAATTGGCATTGATCATCAGTCCATCACCTCGGCCATCCTCATGTTTCTAATGACTTCAAGGATTACCATTAAATACTGATTACTTGTTTGTAAGAACTTTAAACATTTGCATACCTTCTCTACTTCAAAAGTGTTTTCTTCTTACTCTAGCTGTGACCTTTGTCCCTGTAAGTGCTCCTACCCCATACATCTATTTTCACATTCCTCATAGAAACGACTACCGTTGTTCAGCCTCACTCTTAAACTAAAATATTAACAATCCAGCATAATTTTTATTCCAGTAAGTATAGTTAGCATATAGGAAAAAGGGGAAGGCTATTTGCAGCTTTGAAATTCCTCAGACCGAACATACTTGGTGGGTCTGGGTATGGCCTTGACCACGCTCACAAGAAACAAATATAGTGACGTTAGCAGCTCCCATTTTCTCTCACTGTGGCGGACCTCTTAACTTTTATTTTTGTATTCCAGCAGAATAATAATTCCCCTTTTAAGTCATTGCCTCCTTTCTAATAAACACTACAGGTCAGAAGTTAGGGCCTGTAGTGTATTTTAGAAAAAACAAAAAGATATGCTACTCTTTCAGAATGTTATTACAGGAAAAAACTTAGAAAAGCTTAAAACAAACGTAACTGACTTTTTGAAGTGTAACAATATACACTTTAAGTGCACTGGATGTGAAAGTTTTAGTATGAGTTTCATCAAAATTACCTCCCCTTGCCTTTCCAGCAAGCTCCCACGCAAACAGTTCTGCCTCATTTGCTGGACTCTCATTTCAAACATGTTGGTCCGGCTCGTCCCTGCAGCTCAATGAGAGAAAGATTTAGAGACTTATGAGGCAAACACATGATTCTCGAAACTTTTTTCTTGTCGTTGGACTGGATTATCCTGCTGAATGAAATTTTGTCCAATTATACGTAAACCAAACTGAATTGTGTGATGTTGAAGAACTGAGTGATATTTTTCTTTTTTCATGATCAACACAAACTGAATGTCAGTGCACTAAAGACAGACCTGTCATGTCACTTCCAAACCAATAGTTTGAGCCTTTGTGGCTAAATAATGTGCTACTACAGACAGTCACA
This sequence comes from Alestes dentex, assembly GCA_037576975.1. Lineage (NCBI taxonomy): Eukaryota > Metazoa > Chordata > Actinopteri > Characiformes > Alestidae > Alestes > Alestes dentex. The sequence goes on from JBBIGA010068572.1 coordinate 5,855, forward strand.
TTTGTTTTAAGCATTTCTAATGGTTTTGAAAGGGCAGTGTATCGTTTATTTATTTTTTTATTTTTTTACTCAAGCATGGCCCCAAAATTCTGGCCTGTCGTGTGTGTCTCATTATTTTTAAATTAATGTCTGTTACTGAAGCAGTAAAAGCCTGTGCTGTTTGTGGTTTTAATACATGCAGTATTTAATGGGGTTTATGTCCATTCACTGTTCTTTTACCGTTTCCTTTCATCGTTGTTGTTCTGCTTCCCTTTGCATTTCATCACTTGAAGCAATTTTAAGCTTCTCCACCCAGATATGAGTCCGATAGAACAGATGACAGAACTCCTTTCTTTGTGTCTTCATGCCATTCAGTGCACCATTGTTGACATTCTGGAGGCCTTACAGAACATGCAGAAACTGTAAAGTTATCAATCACAGTCCAACATTGCGGTGTCTTTGTTTGTAACAGAATGGAACCCTGTCGAAAATCTCAGGTTCATTTTAATGTGTTGTGTATTCCTCCATATGAACAGTATTTCTTTTATTCACACAGAGCTCAGGTCTCTGGGACTACCAACGTTTTTGGGGTGCAGTTAGTGCTAATAGAATCAATAACTAGTAATAATTTTTTTCAAGATTTCAGCAATTGAGGAATACTTTGGTTTTATTGTAGGAAATTGCATTGAAATATAACTTTGGTGGGCCCGGTTGTTCTTAAGTAGAACACTTTTACATTTATCTTACCTTTGGATATAGGATAAAGTTTTACTAATTTGTAAAGGCAGCTCATTTTCAGCTCAGGTCTTTGGTTCAAAAAAGGATAGGCAGTTTCAGCAATTTAAAAAGTCCTGTGTCTCCTGGCTGTCTTACTAATTGATGCCTATTTATGCTTTCATTTCATAATTGCTGGTGGTAAAAGTGTGATAGTCTAGTTGTATCAGTTCAGTTTAAAATGGGTGGATCAAGCCTTTATCATGATTAAGGAATGCAACACCCTTCCAAAGACTCCAAAAAGCTCTGCACGCCTCTCATAGTTTCAGTCGAGGACATATGCAAATCTGCAAGGCATCCCTCTATCTAAGATTTAAATCATTTTTCAGGATGGTTCAGAGAGGGTCGCTGCAATTGCAGTATTTGGTAATTAGCCAGTGGTTTTAATGTGGTTAAAGAGTTAAGGTTTATAGTTTGGTGTTTAATTATAGTGTTTATTGTAGGCTGTGCACTGTGCTCAGCAGTGTGTTTATTCATCTTACTATAGTTATTTATCTTCATACACACAGTTATACTTGTCCATCTCTGAACAACATTCTCTCTTTTTCTTCTCCAGAAAGATCTGCTCAGTAGCTCAGAGACTGACATCCATAGAACTAAACGCTTCTCAACCTTCTCTCTGAGCTGGATGAAGAAAAAGAAGAATAAGAAGAATGTTGTACTATCCCAAAGCATTGCAAATATCAATTCAGCATCAGAGATCCACAAACAGCCAAATGAAGACCAGGTACACAGGCATGCTGCATTTGGCCAGCAGGTACTCTGTCAGGTAGAGGAGCCTAAATCTGCACCGGCAGCACCTTCTGTTTTAATCACTGACCAACCTCAGCACCTGAATGTCCTTACTGCTGGAGTTGTGGAAGTTGCCAGCCCAGAGACAGTCGCTTTTATGCCGGTTAATGTGGACTGCAACTCCATCTCATATATAGATTCTGATAGTGATGGTTTTCACACTCCTCCAGAAAGTCCTGGTTTAGTTCCTCCAGCATTTGTTCATACACATGCTGATATCCACGCCTTTCTTACTGAAACATCTACTACCTGTTCCAGCATTAATACCAAAGTAAACACTGAAATAATGACCATGCCTGACTGTGCCACTCCTGAAACTGCAGATGCCCCTTTTGTTGCCCCAGATTTCATCACAAAGAGTCTTGGCACCAAACCAGTGTCTCCCAACATACTCCTCAGCACAAGCATCCCTGTTGAGAGTCTCATGAATGTAGGACATTCCACAGTTCACACAGAACATTGCTTCAGTTCTAAGGTTTCAGAGTATGAACCCACAAGTGCAGTTTCAGGCATCAAGCCCTTCACCAGCAAGGAATCATCTTCTGACACTCCTGAGACAAACATCCCCATTGCTACTGCAGATTTCACCACAAACAGTCCCAGCACCACACCAGTGTCTCCTGATATAGCTGGGTCAGTCCTCAGCACCAGCATCCCTGCTGAGAGTCCACTGGACACAAAGAGCTCTGCCTTCTTTGATTCTACGGTTTCAGAGTGTGAACACACGTGTGCAGCTTCAATCAAATCCATCACCGGCACTGAATCATCGTCTGTGACTCCTGAGACAAACGTCCCCTTTGTTACCCCAGATTTCATCACAAAGAGTCCCAACACCACACCAGTGTCTCCTGATATAGTTGGGTCAGTCCTCAGTACCAGCATCCCTGCTGAGAATCCAGTGGACACAGAACATTCTGCTGACTTCAATTCTAAGGTTTCAAAATGTGAACCCACCAGTGCAGCTTCAATCAAATTATTAATCAGCACTGAATCATCTGCTATCGCTCCTGAAACTGCAGACGCCCCCTGTGTTACCCCAGATTTATCCACCATGAGTCGCAGCACACCAGTGTCTCCTGATATGGTTGGGTCATTTGTCAGCACCAGCATCCCTGCTGAGAGTCCAGTGGACACAGAACACTCTGCCTTCTTTAATTCTAAGGTTTCAGAGTGTGAACCCTCCAGTGCTGCTTCAATCAAATCCTTCACCAGCACTGAGTCGTCTTCTGTCACTGCTGAGACAAACGTCCCCTTTGTTACTCCAGATTTCACCACAAAGAGTCCCAACACCACACCAGTGTCTCCTGATATAGTTGGGTCAGTCCTCAGTACCAGCATCCCTGCTGAGAATCCAGTGGACCTAGAATATTCTGCTGGCTTTAATTCTAAGGTTTCAGAGTATGAACCCACCAGTGCAGCTTCAGTCATCAAACCCTTCACCGGCACTGAAACGTCTTCTATCAACAGCTTGGCTGTAACGGGACACCAGCTTAATGCTAACCCTGCTGTTGATAGCACAGCTCAACAAAGTAATTCTAAACACAATCAAAACCCAGAAATGCACAAATGGGAGGAGTTGATGAAGCCAGTGGAGACCATCACAACTGACTCCATTGCTGAGAAAGTTGAGGAGTCATCACTGTGTCACAGGGAGTCACATAGCATGTCTGCCATCTCTGTTCCAGTTTTTTCACAGAATTCCTCCTCTAGTTCAACCCCCAGCCCTGCTGAACAAACATCTGGTCATACTGCTGATATTAGAATTTCTCAAATGGAGTACTCTTCTAAATTCAGACCTCCAGATGTCAGCAGGGACATATCTCTAAATAACAGTGAGACACTTTTTGCCAGCATTGATGATTCCACTCCAGCCACTGCTGTTCCAGGCAGCGTCTCTACACCTGATAATGCAGTCCCTAACACTGAATCTTCTCCTCATAGTGCTGGTTCTGGCTGGGTTTTGCCATTGATAGGTGAAGTTTCTGGTGACTCACTCCCTAAAGATGATTCTGGTTTTACCCACACACCTCTGCACTGTCCTGTCTTTCCAGAGCTCATGTCGTCAAACACTGAACTTTCCAGCTTCTTTCTTGATCATCGTAGCCCTGAAGGAATTTCAGTGGATATTTCCTTGACCAGCACTGACTCCTACTCCACTGATGTCACTGACTCAGACCAGCCTATCCTTGCTGTCGTTGAACCGGTTTGCCGTGGTTCTGAGTCTGTTCAGCTCCAGAATGAGTTCAAGACCTCATCTCCCCTGACAAAAAGAAGAAAAATCCCAGAATCATGCCCTGTTGACCCAGAAACGTGCACCTTCGACTCTCCAGGGTCCTCAAACACCACTGGAGCTAACAGTATCTTATCAAATCTACCATCTAGCTTGGTGGGTGACCATTCTGGGCAAGAAACTCAGAGAGCTCCACTAGACCCTGATACATGCTCCAGTATCTCTTCTGATACTTTTAGCCAAGTTACTCTAAACACTTTGCCCCTTGAGTCCCCAGATCACATGACTGCATATCCACACATCTCTTACAGTACTCCCATCTCTCTGGCTGAATGCCAGAAAGTAAATACAGATGCTAAAATCAATTTGAAAACACACACCGCAAGTGAAAGCCATGAAGAACAGCAAATATTGTTTCAAGGGCAGAACGAGTTTACCAATCGCATTGAGCCTCTGTGGAAAAGTGTGACACCTGAAAATGGCTTTGAGTCAGTTGAGTCTAATATGAATGACCTACAGTCTGCTGACACTCTAGAAAGTGGCACTGAAAATCCAGTAAAGGTTTTGAAAGAACATGAGGTTCACCTGAGCTCAATAGGGAGGGAAGATCTTGCACGAAACCAACAAATGGACATGGTCGAAAAAGTCAAGTACAAAGGTGAGGAGATGGTGGGGTCTTTTAACATGTGCGAAGATGTTCAGAAGAACCCTGGTTTTCTGGAAAGGGAAACAGAAGCTCAGCGAGACGCAGAAGCTCAGGACCGGTCAGGCAGAGAAAGTGAGCTTCCAGGAGCTGAGGTGGCTCAGCAGCTTTCGTATCTGGCTGCCATTAAACCGGACGCGCCAGTTGAACGAGAGCGAGTGTCTGAGGAATTCACGGCCCCTCCCTGGACTGTGCATGAGGAGGCGTCAATCGCGGACTGCAGCCTGGCAACACACACTCACCTGGGGGCAGGGTACAGCCCCTCCCAGGCCATGCTGTCTGGTTGTCTGATAACACTACAGGACGGCCTGGCTGGGGGCGGGGCTATAGGGAACCTCCACGCTAACAGAGAAGATGGCAAAACACAAGAGCAGGTGACACACATAGAAACTAGCAGACCATCAGGAGCGGATACTTACACACACCTCAGAGTGAGCACAGGTGAAGAGGACTCCTACCACACTGAGATACAAGGACCACAAGACCAAGAGGTACAGAACACGGCTGTTCTGTACAGACCACACACGGAGGCAGATACACAGAGCACCAAGGCCGAAGGTGCGGCCGCCAGGGAATCTGCTGACCATGCTGATATCGAACATCTACACAGCGCAGGTGTGAGCAGCCTCAGCCTCCGTTCCAGCCCAGCAGACACTGACGGCTTAGATGTGACCAGGACCTCCACTGAGAGAAGCACCTCCACCGCTGGAATCATTGTTTATGTGAGGGAGTTTGACCTTGATAAGAGTGAGCAGGAGGACAGTAGTCAATCTACAAGATCCAGCGCACTGTCTGACCAGCTGCCTCCAAAAAACCACCGATCGGCTGGCCCGTAAGTTTGGTTTTATTTTTGAAAACAGTGTTGGAAAAGTGAATCTGACCTCACAGCAGTTCTATTTGTCATCATCATCATCTTCAAATCATATAATTTTTAACTTACACTGACTGCATAAATATCACTGGACGACCTGTTTTACCCACTAGTTGGATAGATATTAAAAGCGAACATTACACATCGCTCAGATTTCATTGAACACCAAAGAACTATTTTAAATGTACATATAAATCTAAAAATATACAACCAAAAAGAAATTGGGAAAATAACCCGAAAGCACAAATGCGACACACGGGTCTGTTTAAACTGTAGTTATCTATAAATAATAAAAACCATATGCCAAGCTTGTTTTAGTATATTTGCATTTAAAACTCATTTAGCTCATGTTTCAATGAATTAGATTTGATATATATATATATATATTTTTTTTTTTTTTAACCTTAAAATAAGGTACACTGAAGTCACAAATGTGACAGGGACACATCTTCTAAAGAAAATAAAAACAATATGCCAAGCTTGTTTTTGGATATTTACTAAGCTTGTTTTTACTATTTACTTTACAGAAGTTTGATTGAACTTCAATAATACCCGAGCAAAACCTATGCAAATGAATCACCACCTTCAAATTTATGCACCCTGATGCTTTTTCATGCCCGTGTGCATGTGGGGATGTTCTCAGAAATTATTTTCAGTGCTTTTTGTCCTTTATTCTCAGAAGCACCACATGGCCTAATAATGAAGCCTTTCATTCAACATCTCCTGTTTCCATCCCAGGCCTTCTCTCTTTCTGCCCCCATTCCCTCTCTCTCTCTCTCTCTCTCTCTCTCTCTCTCTCTATCTCTATCTGTATACCTCTCTCTCTCTCTCTCTCTCTCTCTATCTCTATCTCTATACCCCTCTCTCTCTCTCTCTCTCTCTCCCTCTCTCTCTCTCTCCCTCTCTCCCTCTATCTCTCTCCCTC
>JBBIGA010068583.1:0-12128 GCA_037576975.1 Alestes dentex
TACAGTAACAGTACCGGCGTTCTGCACGGCATCTGAAACGGCACCGCTAGCTAACATGGCTAACACTAGCACTGCAGGGACTCGTCCTGCCGCGGCTTAAACTGTTCCCACTCTCAGTTGGACACTTACCAGAAAATTCAAGGTATCAGCCTTTGTTTAGTTTAATTGTCATGTTGACGGTTAATGGTACAGAGAACTTTAATAAAAGTTGCTCAGTGTTGGACACCCGTGTTCCTTCGGTGCGTGTTTGTGACGTCATCACACCTAGTCGACTCGACTTCGACTATCTTGCTGGATTAGTCGACTTGAAAAAATCTGAAGTCGTTAATGCCCTAGTATAGAAAGGGTGACATGAATGGGAATTGGCGCCCCCTGCTGTTGTAGTCCAGTAGTGGTTGCTTAGTGGTTAATAAAGTTTGTTTAGAATGTCACAAGTTTGTCAGCCATCTTGTGGGTATAGTTGAAGAGGGTAGATGGGCACACTTTGGACCAGGTTATCTGCACCCATCATCACAGTTTTGTTTGAAGACGCATAATCTGTGAGTATTTAAGTTTGTAACAAAGGGTTGTATGTGTATATTTTAGTGGTTTATAACATCAGATGCTGTGTTTGTTTGGATTTGTGACAGTCCACGGATATATGAAAATCAATAGCTTATCTGCATATGCTGACGTTTATGCTTAAGTAGATTGTATGTTATTTCATGTTCATGTGAATGCTATATTATGTAAATTTGAGTAGTATGTAATGCGTTTGATTATTACAGATTCACCCGGCTTCCATTAAACGCCTGAAGGGGCTTGCGCTTTCTCTCAAAAAACTGCGAGTTGTGCTCAACGCGCCGCGCTTGCCGCGGGGCTCAGCGCAAAGAGTAGGCGTGGTTTTCTAAACTCTCCTGTTCTGTTGTTGTCCCGGCCCGCGGTCCGTCACTAGCACTGTTAGCACGAAGAAAGAATAGGCTGCGGGTGCACGAGATTTTCAAGAGCCACTTACTTACTCATATAAAGGCTGGTCAAGAAGACTTTTGCATTCATAGTTAAAGGAAGTTCATCCCTACTGTTTGTAATCTCATTTTGATCTAAACTAAGTTGGTAAAAATCACTTCACAAGAAGAATGCAACATAGATTGTCTGCTACATCACATTTTAATAATAACAATAATAATAGTATATGTTGTTGCTGATGCACATTACACCTCCATACCCGCTTTGTGTGTGTGTGCGTGTGTATGTGTTCAAAGGGGCAGACCGAACACTAGCCCGCTTCGATGCTTTGATTCTATTGGTCGCGTGAAAATGCGTCAAAGTTCAGCAGATTTCAACTTTGACCGCGGTGTGCGAGTGGTGCACTGCGCCGCGTTTGCCATAGAAAATAATGGGTTTCAGAGGAAAGCGCAGCGCATGCCGCGTTCGGTCTGAAAGCCCCTTAACTGCTCAGTTGCACCCACTATCTGCTCACAGCCCCACCCACTACCCATACTCCTGTTTATATAATGAGGGAGGAGCATTGCTGCAAATGTTCTAATCGACAAATGTATGTTGGTGAAGAGCAGAGCGCTGCTCCGTCCCTCCACTGATCCAATCCAGCACAGTGCAGAAACACAGACAGCAAAACAGGAGGTTCTCCAGATTTCAGTATTCACCAGTCAGGAACTTGGACCAGTTTGATATCAGTTCGACATACACATCACTAGTGCAAGGTTAAAAAGGTACTCAATCACACCTATAATGTTGCCACCCTCTGTTTTTCCCCGCCCCAACTCAAATGCATATGCATGTCTTAGGCTCGTGCATCAGTTTTACACAGATTAATTGGGTGAAGTGTGTTCGATTTGCATCCAAAACTGACTTCCTCAGGGCCTGAGTTACCAGTTCATCAGAAACACCAAAACTATAGGCCAGATGTTTGGGCCTACTGTCTGATTTTTTTTTTTTTAATTATTGATACGCTGCTTTTTTTCAAAAGGCAGAAGACAGTGTAGTTTGTCCTGCTTTGTCAGTGCGGGGTTCTGGCCAGTGGGGGGTGCTCGCCAGGTCACATGCTTGTCCAGTGAGCTCACTGGTCTGACTGCGGCTCTGTGTGGGAGGAAACTGGAAAAAGACGTGTTGATTGGCCTCATGTGTTTTTGGAGGAAGGCACCTGCTGTCTATCCCAGATTCACAGCAATTATATAATGGTGAGACTACACCGTCCGGGGGGGTTATTAAAAACATATAAAAACCATACCAGAAAGCGTTAAATATGAAAAATTATCCATTTTCACTTCATATGAATCTGCAAAAATGACCAAAAGTGCAGTTTATTTCCTCTGAAATCGGGGATTTTTTGGGGGGGGGGGGATTTCTGTAAGGATTTGATTATATGAGAGCATTAGTGATGGTTAGGTACTGATGTTGGAACATTGCTGTGAGGATTTGATTGCATGGTTGCGCCGCCTGACTCCTGAGACGTTGTTCTACCAGAGTTCTAAGAAGATTTTGGTCCTAAAACTAAACCCATGCATGGTGGAGGAATACATGCAGGGCGTTGTGAGGCAAAATAGTCCGCAAAGAAAAGCGATTTAGTTCAGATTCACTGTTTTACCATCATCAACATCCATATAAACACTGAGAGACATGTGGAGCTTCACTGGGGGGCAATAGAGAATAAACCGGCTGGATTTGTTTTGGAGACGTCTGGTTCCATTCACAGTCTCTACAGTGAACTGTTTCATGCTGAACCCACTCTGGAGAACTTTCCCTTTTAACCCAGTCATTAGAGGAGCTGTCTGGGGTGTATTGTTGACTGAAGTCATTGTTCTGTAGGGGAACCTCCAGCCTGTGTTGTGTATCTCTGACCTTTTCCTCTGGTCTGGAGTGTTGAATTTCAGTGCAATTAAGTCACAGAGGGATCAGCATGCTCGGCCTGGTGTTGCGACACTGATCCGGACAGGTAAATAACCCGCGGTACAGGAGAGGTAACCCTAAACCAGCTCATCCTCACGCCACGCTGCCTGACCTGACCCCGGTGAAAACCTGAGGAAACCGACCCTGCGATTCGCGCCAGGGCTGAATTTGCAATGCTGTCTGAAGATGGGGCAAAACTACTTCTGAGCTGCAACAGCAACTGAATACATGAATAAATAAATAAAATTAAACCCAGCCAGGCAAAAACAAAACAATTTAGATGGGAAAGAAGCCTAGAGCTCAAGTGACATCAGTTTAAAACTGTCATTAACCCTCATCTTAGATTTCAGATTTACTAATATCCTTTATGCTTGAGGTCAGTTTGAGCGATTTAAACCTCCAGAAAATGTTTGAAATGAAAATGTCTGCATGTCGGTACTTTGTTTCTTTGTTGACCTAAATAGAGCTTTAAATAAAACACACGTAATAAAATCCCAACGGTGGGAAATATCAAAGTTCTGGTGAAAATACAGCCATGGAAAAAAATAAGAGACCACTTTTGCCTTTCTTTCTGTTCACTGTTTGTGCAGTTTGCAGCAGTGTGTGTGTGTGTGTGTGTGTGTGTGTGTGTGTAAAATGCACAGCTTGCTATTCTTTTCTGAACTATTGCAGTGTGAGCTGTGTAAAAAATAAACGCCTCCATATGTGTTGTGAGTGCAGTAGTGTGTGTAGAGCAGCTTTTCTATGTGCTGTATTCCAGCAGCTTCACTCTTGATTCAGTTTCTGATGGGATGAAACAGTCACACATGCACACTCTGTTCTTAACATCACTGTTTTAATTGTTGCAATTCCAAAATAATGTAAGAGTGTTGTGTAGTCTAACATTTCCAAGGTATAATTGTCAGGCCTGGGTACGCTGATGGTTGGTGGCCACTAGGGGCCACCCTTTGCTTTGGGATTATGTTTGGGCTTTTATTATGAAGAGGTGGTGGGTTTTTGAGTATCCTTAGTTTCAGCTGTCTTTCGTTTGGGTTAGTGCTTGTGTTGTGTTATTGGTTTTGAGGTTTTGGGGTTCTGTATTTTAGAAGTATTTAAGCTCAGTTTAGGTGGACCAGGGTTGTCGGTCCACCGTCAGAATAGCGTCCTCTGCATTACTTTGTGTTGCTTCGAAAATCTGTTGAAGATTCAAGTTTTGGTGTCTGATCCTTGTGTCAGTTTTGTTTTGTTTTTGGAAAAATAAAAGAGAGAACAAATGCAGCACGTTGAGTTTGACTGGTGCAAGTGTGCTTGCTCTTTGTGTCTGCAGAAGGAGCACCTCCGTCGTGACAATAATCAGTTATTTATATGTATTCTTTTATCGTTTTCTCCATACATTTTTTGTTTGGAATTTTGAATCAAGTGTGGTCAATAGTGTATTAAACAACAGTGACATGCACATTTTACACTCCCACGAATTACAAAACCAATAACCAGAAAAAAATGATGCGCTGTCTTATTTTTTTCCATGGCTGTATGTTCTCACCATGTCATGTGATTTATCAGTGGTTCTCTCCCTCCTACAGGTTTAATTCTGTTCAGTTATAGAACTAAAGTAGAGGGTTTTTTACTGGAGTCTAAAATTACAGATTACAGCATAAACACCCTCAGTATAATCAAAACAACTAAAACTAATGTGTGTGAAATGATATTTCTTACATGTTTTATAAACAGATAAAATGTGTTCAGACACTGAAACACACCATCATGCTCATTTAGTGTTTACACAGTTTAACACATTAAAGTAGGAAAAGTCATTTAATATGAAGCTTTAAATGATGTAAAGCATTTATGTATTTTAATTATGTAAATTATTTATTTAGAGACATTGAACACTGAATGGGGTCAGACTGACCCCACGCATAAGTGCAGTGGTGTGCGGTCGGTCACGGTCCGGCTGATTGGCAGTAAATGGAGTGAATGTTCCGGATAAGGAGAGGCTTTACGTTCTCTCATTAAACTCCAGCTTTAACAACCTGCGGTTCTTCTCCCTGCCAGGAGCCCCATTAAAAAAAAAAAAAACATGCTCTTTATTATGGAGCTCTCATCTTCCTCATCTGTTAATCTCCGCTCACAAATCTGAAATATTTCAATGAAACTGTATGGATAAGAATGATATAACTCTTTTATAAACGTACAGAAAATCACAATTTCATCTGGAACAAATGGAAAATTCTCTAATTTGTAGTTGATTTATATTTAGTAGAATCCTCATTTCTTACCAGTCAGTTCTAGATACGTCACTGACTGTAGAGCTGTAACAGGTTTCATTCAGTTCTAGATATGTTCCGCTGACTGTAGAGCTGTAACAGGTTTCAGTCAGTTCTAGATATGTTCCGCTGACTGTGGCGCCGCAGTGCAGGGAGGTTTCAGTCGGTTCTAGATATGTTCCACTGACTGTAGCTCCGCAGTGCAGCAAGATTTTAGTCAGTTCTAGACATGTTCTGCTGCCTGGAAGCTCTTTATTTCTGCAGTCTGAAGTCTGTGTGACTTATAAGCAACATTTGGTTTGAGAAATTTGAGGAATGCGCAGTGCGATAATTGGAGCCTGAAGTCCCGCCGTTGTAGAACCATAATTCAAAATTCATAAGTGGAAAGAAGTGGATTTCCATCTCCCATAATGCATTTCACCCCCGGCTCTCATAGTGTTCTCTCTGAAATATTAATTCTTCACATTATTTCACCGGCGTCATTACACAACCACTATTCATCTTTTTTGGAGTGTAATTAGGAGAGGCAGCGGGGGGCCGTGGTGTGTGTGTGTGTGTGTGGGTGGGGGGGGCTGATGGGTCGATTCAGAACCTTTAGGTATCCAGTTTATTTCGGATGTGTACCCAGTGTATGTGTGTGTGTGTGTGTGTGTGTGTGTGCGCTGCGTGCGCTTGTGTGTGTGTGTTTATGTGTGTGTGTGTGTGCACTACCACTACACTACCACTCAAAAGTTTTTACACACTACAGCTAACACTCGTCTGATGAACCACATTATAAATAGGTTAGGGTTTTGGCTATGTTATATCATAATTATAATTATATGGCATTTTCTGGCTAATCAAGGAATGGTGAACAAACAGTATATTTATTTGTTTGTAAAGAATATTGAGTGTATTTTTAATAAATATTAAATGAGTAACAGGCAAATGTGGAAACTCTCAGTGTGTGCCAAAAACGTTGACTGGTAGCATACATGTACTAATAATAATAGTAATAATAATAGTAATAGTAATAGTTATAGTTATTTGTTTATAGGGGTTTTTCAAGGCACTAAAGAACACTGATGTGTCTGAATGTGTTCTTCAATACAAAAGGTGCCAATATCTGCCATCAGGAGTCTGAAAAAGCAAACATGCTCCTCACGATCAGACACAAACATGACCAGTTTCAGGTGTGCATTCGGTTAATTTGTGGTTATGACTCTACTGGATAACAATGAACAGAAACCACAGAAACTGTGATTTTCCAAAAATCATTAAGACTCCCCTGAAGACCTAGAACATCCTGAGGTTCCCCCCACGCTAAACAAAAGGTCAGAAGTAGTACCTCCCCATGGGGTAGGACAGCAGCGAGTTGTTTCGGTTATTTTCTTTATCCCTCCAGCCATAAAGCGCCCAATATAGCAAATCAGTAAACGTTTCCATGGCAACGTGGGCTGAACGTTCAGTCCATCCAACAATAAGGGCAGCATGAAGCTTCTTTAGTCCAGGGATAGGATTCCACACACTGATCCATGGCACTATGAGCAACGTGAACACACACACACACACACACACACACACACACTGCTCTGGGGTCAGGTTTTAACCAGTTACACACTAAGATGAGTTAAACCCATTTGGCCTTGGTTTGCTACCTGCTAAAAGCTGGTGTGCTAATTATGCCCTGACACTGGTGTGCGCGGGCCAGCAGACCTCAGTTGTTGTCGACATTCATTGCATAACTGAAGCATGATCACACACACGCGCACACACCCACACACACGCGCGCTGACGATGGGTTACCAAAATGCTGGTGACATGATCAGAAAGGCCAGGTGTTTTGAATGAGAAGAAGACGGGGGCTTACCGGCACACCGCAACCGCGACTAAAAATAACGGGACAACCCGCCAGGCCCCGCCCACAATTCCAAGTTCATTTTATTTCAGGATTCAAGAGTTTTTATGGATCACATGCGGTCATACATACACAACATACAGCGAAACGCTCTTTCCGGGAGGTTCCCCCTTTGACTGCAAAAACTTCCAAAAAAAGAAAATTAATAAAAATGTTGCTAACAACGTTATAAAACCAACATACACTGCCAGTCACAAGTATTGAAACACAGATTTTCTACTTTTCATGTTATTCGCTTAATAGTAAAAATACACTCAATATTCTTTACTAACAAATACATTTGATCACCATTTGAGTCTTTGTTGGACAGAAAATTTTATATTCATCATCACTGACCTACAAAAAGACACCTAATATAATTATAATTATAGTGGGTCACCAGATGAATGTTAGATATTTAAGGAGCTATTAAGTGCTGAAACAATGAACGAGTGCATTTAAAGTTAAAGGACAGTCTAGAATTTGACTCTGCACCCAACAACCAGTTAATAGGAGTCAGACATGCACTGCTACAGATGCTTTCATCTTAGAGAGGAAACTGGGTTAATTTCACAGATTTTCATTTATAGTTGTTCACCCAACAACTTTCCAGTTTAAGAAGAATAAAAATATGCAGTTATGCAGTTTATGAAATAAATGGTGAAAGTGGTGAAAACCTGTGGTGTGTAAACAGTGTATCTATAAAAATAAAGGAAGAAATATTCTGTAAAACTTTGTGAGCGGTATGTAGTGCAAAATCATAAAATAGACCGTGTGAAAAATGGGACTGAGGAGAGGAGAATGTGTGTGTGTGTGTGTGTGTGTGTGTGTGTGAAATTGTGTTTGTCCATTATGTACGGTGGTTGAGAGTCTTATTGCTTGTGGACAAAAGCTTCTCCTGAAGTGTTTTGTTGCAGAGTTGTCTCCCTGACCTCTCCAGCCTGAACAGTGCGTACGTGTTTGTGTGTGTGTGTGTGTGTGTGTGTGTGTGTGTGTGTGTGTGTGCGTGTGAGGTGTGGTCTGAGCCCACCAACAACACACTGGGAGGAACTGAGCCTCAGAGGAGGCCAACCATCCTCCTCAGACCTGCACCAGAATCACAAGACAACCAGAAGAGTGTGAACGAGAGTTGAGTGCATGATGGGTCATGAGGGGTTTCCCAATATTCCATCTCCTCAGGGCTCCATCATGGTAGAACTGATCCAGAGGCCAGAAGCACCAACACACAGGTGGACAGTTGGACCATCATCTCATTGGACCACATTCTAGCTACTGGCACAAATCTGGCTGTGGTAATCAAGGAACAATTCTCAAAAAAGGTAGGTGCAGCCAGTGCACTCAGGAAGTCGTGGGTTCGAATCCCAAGACTGCTAGTGGCACCTCTGAGGTTCCCTTGAGCAAAGTACCATCCCCACACACTGCTCCCCGGGCGCTGTGTTCCTGGCTGCCCGCTGCTTCACTTGGTGAATGTGTTAAATGCAGAAGAATAATTTTGTGTTGTTCGCACTATGTGCTTTAGTGTGTTCATAGATGACAGAATGGTCACTTTCACTTTCAAATGGTCTTCATGAACAGTTCTCCAGGCTTCCCAAAGGACTTTCAAAAGGGTTGCTCAAGACTTTTGCACAGGACCGGATATCAGTCTTACAGGCACGGTGACAGAAGCTGTCTGTTTTATTCTGAGGGATAAAGTGAGGATGGAGAATGGTGTAGAAATGAATTTGGACTTTTTTGGTGTACAGAACCACTCAAAAGGTTATTAAGGGCACAGCACTGACAGGGGCCCTCAGAGAACACTCAAAAACAATATTCCAAAAAACAGTGTTTTATTATTTCAGAGGGCCCACGATTTGTGGTGGTGCCACTGTTGACTGCAAGTAAACCAGTATTACCACCTTAGACTGGGAAAAATACAGAAACAGCATTGAAATAAAACAGCAGTCTTATGAGAGTCACTTTCCTTTCTTTTTTCATCCACCCCCCTACCTTGTGCCCCATCATTTAAATACCTGTGATGTAAGCAGGTTTTCAAACGATGGTGCATTAATTTTTGTAATAAAAAAAGTATATTCTGTTTATTAAATTTTACACACCACCCCAGTATAAAAATCCCCTCCAATTTCCAAACCACTCCTGCGGTCTTGTTCAACAGTGATCTTTCACACACACACACGGAGTAAATGTGAGTGTAAACTGAGGTCCTGCAGTCTCTCATTAGGCTGAATGGGGTTTTTTCCAGCCTTCTGGAAAGAATTAGGAGCGGCAATAGGATCACATTAGAGAGAGCAGTAGGTCAGTTCCTGTCTCTGATTGGTCAGTGCCTGCTTGGTTACCGCGGCCACTCAGCCTCGTTCTTCACAGAGACATTAATCATTGATCTGAGAGGTCCATCGCTCTGGTCTCTGCAGGTTCATTTATTATGCACAGGGACCTCCACCCGCCCACGGCGTCCCACCGTCTCCTAGTGCTCTTCACTTTTCCATTTCCTTCATCAGCTTCTTTCCAAATGTGCTTCGTTGTGCTGTTTGTTGATGCTGTGGGTGTTTTTTTTTCAGTGTACAGCTTCATAATCCTGAATGTCCAGAGTGTGTGTGGCCTGAAGAGCAGATTTGAAATAACGGACAGCTTTCATTTGTTTTCAACCTGTTTCAACTTAAGCACAGAACACATATAAAACCTTTCGTGTTCAACCTTAAAGTCCCTATCTTAGCGTGAAGTTTCACCGTAAATCAGAAAGTAATCGATCGTTCATCCTTCAACCTTCAGTCCAGCTCCTGAAATGTTTTAAAGTAAAATCACTCCCATGTTTGTGTTGCTACTTTAAGCTTCTGTGTTGACGACCTGGATGGAGCCTCAAATAAAATAATGAAATAGTGGGAAATATCACAGTTCTGGTGGAAAATATGTTCTACCCCACGTTGTGTGACCTATCAGTGGTTCTCTTACTCCTACAGGTGTGATTCTGTTCAGTTACGGAACTAAAGTAGAGGGAAGTTTTTACTGAGTATAAAATTACAGATTACAGCATAAACACCCTCAATATCATCAAAACAAACCAAACTAAAAAATCTGATAAATAGATAAAACAGTCTGGAGTCAAACTTAGCCCAGAGAACAAATGTAATAGGAGGGTTAATCATGCCCATCAATAATCAATAATCAATAATCAATGCACTGAAGATCCTGTAAACACACACACACACACGTGTTAATTATTTTAATGGAGGCTGCAGAGTATGAGGAGTGTGTCGGCAGCGACGTGGTGTTCGGGGTCTGGGGGTTGAAGCTGTAATTTAAGCGAATGTCCGCTGAGGAGAGACAGGAGCCGCTCGGCTAAATTATAATAATGAGTTCAGTCAATATCGAGCGGAACGCTAAAAATAGAAACAGCTCTGGAGGGGAGGGTGTGGGGGGGTATACAGGGGCGGGACGAGGCACTGGAGTACACATGCAGCTGGACCTTCACACTCAGTGTCCATAAACTTCTGCTACTTTTCAAGTCCTCCCCATTATAGAGTGTGTTCGGTGTGAAACGGTTTCTTTCCAGTAGTGGTGAATGGAACCAGACGCCTCCAACACAAATCCAGCCGTTTTATTCTCCATCGCCCCCCAATGAAGCTCCATACGTCTTTCAGTGTTTATTTGGATGTTGATGATGGTAAACTAGTGAATCTGCACAAAGTTATAATTAAAACTGCATAAAGTTCACAACGGGCACATTAGTGCTCAGATGAGCCACGGCACCCCCAGACCCCGGGGTACCACCCCGGTCCTTCACACCGGGCACCAAAAACACTCACAAAAACACTTGCACTCACTTGTGATGGGACAATCTTTAATTTCCTGGTCATTTTTGAGTTCTGTTACATTTTCCTTCCGGCATAAACATTAAAGGGCCCATATGCTGCTTTATTTTCCCGCATTTAGCATGTGTAGACTGACCTCTGCAAGTCTGCACATATATCATGTGCAGACTGATATATGCAAATTTACATTTACGGCATTTAGCAGACGCTTTTATCCAAAGCGACTTCCCCCCTAACTACAGGGGGCAGTGTCCCTGGAGCAACTTGGGGTTGAGGGAACCCAGTGGTGAAGGTTGGATTTGAACCCATGACCTCTTGGCCCAGAGGCAAGTATCCTACCTACTGAGCTACCACCACCACCGAATGAGCTCTGTTCTGGTTGGCTGCCATGTATTGTGCTTTATTTAGTGGGGCTGAAACACGAAGAAGAGCAAATCCAAAGCAGGATGTTTAGTGTATGGAATTTTCAACCCTTTAATGAAAATGTCCATTCTACCGTGTGTGTGTGTGTGTGTACCAGTGAAGCTCCACGTATCTCTCAGTGTTAATATGGATGTTGATGATGGTGAAATAGTGAATCTGAACTAAATCACTTTTCTTTGGGGACTATTTTGCCTCACGATGTCCTGCATGTATCCCTCCACCTTGAATGGGTTTAGTTTTAGGACCAAAATCTTCTCAAAACTCTGGTGGAACAACGTCTCAAGCGTCAGGCTGCGCAGCCAAAACCATTTGATGGAATAACTCTCTGTAAGGAGCTTTTAGAGGCAGACGTCTGGTTCCATTACCTCCACTGTGAACAGTTCTGACTGTTTTGCGCCAAACACACTCCGAACTTCACTGCTTACACCCTTAAACAGTGAATTAAGGGGGAATATTGGAAAATTGTTGCCAGTTCCCATTTAAACTGGCTAGATTTGCTTGGCTGCTTAGATCTCAATGTGTGTATGTATATGTATATATATTTTTCTGGAAAAAAATAAGAGACCGCATCATTTTTTCCTGGTTGTTGCTTGTGTAATGTGTGGGAGTGTGTCTGTGTAAAATGTGCATGTCACTATTGTTTTATACACTATTGACCATATCTGATTCAAAATTCCAAACAAACAATGTTTGAAGAAATTTTTAAAATAATACATACAGTATAAATAATTGATTATACCTTGGAAATGTTAAACTACACTCTTACATTATTTTACAACTGCAACAATTAAAATAGTGATGTTAAGAACAGTGTGTGTGCATGTGTGACTGTTTCATCCCATCAGAAACTGAATCAGGAGTGAAGCTGCTGGAATACAGCACATAGAAAAG
>JBBIGA010068604.1:0-12126 GCA_037576975.1 Alestes dentex
TCCCTCGAATTTCCCCGCCCACATTCCGACAAGCCCCGCCCTTCTTCCCTGTGATTGGTCAACTGAAGGGACGCTTGTTGGTTTTCTATGGACTCATGTCCTGCGTCAGGGAGTCGTTCTGACTTCTGCGCGCTGATTGGCTAGAATCGCCCAATAGAGCCGCGGGGAGGGTGGAACTAGCCTGAAAGCGGGTGGGCGGGGTTGATGTGGCGTGCAGGCCAGGTCTGTCGGGTTGCCATAGAGATCAGACGAGGAACAGACACTGTGATTGGTTACTGGTGTCGAGTTAATCAATTTAAAGCTCCTTCCTTATGTTTTCTGATACTTTTGAACTGAAAAAAAAAACATTTCTAGAGCTCCACACGGAGAAATGTGTTAAACAGAGCAATACAGGAACTCAACGGAACGATAAGTATGAAAATAATAATATACCACTGTTAGAGATTATAGATATTCGGACAAGTAAAATACAAGCAAAAGTAAACATGACGGGAACCTATTAAGCCAAACATTTTTGAGTGAAGGCAAAACCAATACAAAAGAATAAACGTACTCGATTTGCACGTTTCTCTTAAAACAAAATTAAATTACATCTGGCTCTAAACACTACGTACTAAAAAGTCAACAAAACGCAACGCAAAAACGTGCACTTTGGTACAGTACAAGGTTACAGAAGAAGTACCAAAAGGGAGCATATCTGAACTAAGGCCTACATACTACATCACAAAAACGTACATCACAATACACACAAGTACAAGTTTAAAGACGAAATATAACATATCTGAGTAAAAGCAGAGGTACAGAGCATCAAAAATGAACTTTACTGTATCAATGAACGGGGCGGTCTGTTTGATCTGTCTCTTAGCCAATCGCAGCGTAGGAGGGGCGGGGCCTTCCTGAAAACGGGTGTGAAAATAAAATCAGCGCGAGCAGCCGCTGCGAGAGTCTGGTCGCTGCCTGTCCCGGATGGAGCTGCCGGACTCCATCAGCCTCTGTCTGTGGGGAGCCGGACGCGTCTCTAGCAGGATTTAAGAGCTTTTAGGAGCGAGAGAAGCAGCCAGGGAGGGATGGATCTGCTGGGGTCTGTGGGCCAGCTGGCTGAGGGCCTGGCAGGCCTGCCCATGTTCCCCTACTTCGACACTGCACACTATATCGTATCAGTGATGGCCTTAAGGGAGCAGCCAGGTGAGTCACACACACCATAATCACACCTGGACCAAGATCCAGGACCACTTATTGACAGCCCAGCAACCTGGTTGCATCTGGACTCACAACAAACGATGCACTGCTAAAACAAGACACTAAAGACCCCATCAAAGGGGTACAGATCACTATAAATAAGTTATAACAACACACACCTGCATATACCTACATGATGAATAATGGCAAAACAGATGTTCAGCTGTGACTGCAAACAGCTTCCTGAGTTTCAGTTGGGCTCATAAATGCAAAGTGGTGCAATACAGCATGTGCAAACTTTACCAAAGTGCAAAGGGTGCCCCTTTAACCCCAGCCCTACTGAGATCCAGCATTTGTGCATGAGTGCATGAGTGCTCCTGTTCACACTTACGCAACTTACATTACATGGGTGGGGTGCATTGAGTCACTTCTGTGTGCAACTTGCCAAATACCTTTGAAGAATGGTCAGCTACTCTTTCAATCTGGATTGTTTACTGGTTCTCCCACCTTTAGAAAGGGAGAGGCAGGGTCTACACACTTCAGCTCCTTCGCTGATAGATGGTAGATGTTCTAAGAAGCTCTCCAGAAGTTCAGATGTTTTTTTTCTTTTGGCGTGTCTCACTGTTTAGGCTCACAACAGCCAGTTATTCAGTTTATGTACCTGTATTTGTCTCCCTGGAGCTCTAGCAGGATTCCAGCGTGTCAGACCAGTTTCAAGGTCTTCCGGGTGGAGCATGTCAGAGCCTATAATAACCTGCCCCAGGATATGATGCAAGAAATAAGCTGTAATCCTTTAGAGTGGAGATTACTCACTGTGTTTGGCAGATGTGACTCTGTAACCTTGTGCCTACAAAGTGTGTCACACCTGTTATCAGCTCCAGTATCCCAAAGCTGAAGTGCAGGATCAGGATATTACAAAGTAATTACAGAGTGAAATCCCGTTGAATTCGTTCTTTAAACACACTTTTTTGAGCACATTTGGGGACCTTCGTCAAATCTAAAGGTGCCTACGACGCTCTAGGCACTGGAACAAAGTGGATCCTGTAGAAACTGGCAATGATTTAACTGAAACATTTAAAGGCTTATATCCTGCATTTTTCGTTTAATTTATTTCTGAGGTCAAAGTCCAGTGTGGGTTTGCATACCAAAAACAGTAACAACCCAACAATTTCCCAACCTCTATATCAACCCTTCATAAAAAAACCCTTTAACCCTTATAATTAAAACAGGCTTTTGGTTATCATGCCTTTAAGACTGAGCCCTGCTGGGGTTGGCCACCCTCTATTGTCCCTCAGACAAAACCAGTTTAGGCTGAAACACTCTGTATAACTTCAGCATGAATGGACGGGGCTAAACCAGATGAACAGCCAGATTATATGTATGACATCACAAAAACAATTGATTTTAAAAACAGGCTGTTTTTGAAGACAGTGGTATTGGTGGTATTTCTAATGTGAGTGTATTCTACATCACACAGTTTATAAAAGTGCTCAATTTTCCAAGATATGGGCCCTTTGAATTTGAGTAAGAAATACTGTTTGAAAAAAATACTTTGACTAAAACATTACTAGTTCATCGATGGCAGTTCTTAACAGGAGACTCAGACCTCTGGACACCATAAACATTGCACACACGTCCAAGTACTGCACTGAAGTTCTAAAAATATTCAGATGGATCATCTGCTGTATGGTTGGGCTGCACAAAATGATCGTTTGTTTATCAACATTGCAATATTAGCCACTCCAAATGGCTGCAATATGCAAATCCGTGCACAACCCATTCTTTTTGTGGGCCATGATCCACCTCAGATGCTCTGGAAGGGTTTCTGGGTGTGTTCTGGTAAATCAAGGCTACAAATGTAAATTTTTTGTGTGTCGAAAGACTGCAGGTCAGTCTTCAGGGTTTGGCAGGAGATGGCACTCGCAGTGTAAGGTGTTATAATCGCATTATAGTATTTTCTCTGTACAGTGCAGCCCTGTTGTCCACTCTTCACTAATCAGTGATCAAAGTTGGACTTTACTACCAGGAAGCTTGTGTTTGTCTGAAAGGATAAAAAAAGTTCAGATTTTAACCCAACAGCCACATGCTCATGCTTTTTTGCTGTATCATTTTAAAGTAATTGCGTAATTAACTAATTAACAAACTGGTTACATGCTGAATTACAGTAAAACTGAAGAAGCAAAATTCAGGCAACAAGTGTGTCTTGGCTGACTGACTGGATTTGGGCTAAAGGGGCGAATAAACTGGGCTAATTTGCCGTTACCCAGCCAAATGTATTAGTAAGGGCTCGAGAACCTGCCTGGCCAAGACATCTGTCTGCACTGCTGGCTTTTTTTTAAACAGCTCTTCATTATCCCCTCTCAGATCATTATGGCGCCAAGATTTAGCACAATAGCCTCACAGGAGAGTGTGCACGACCCTGCTCAAGCTTGTCATTTGGAGTAAACATTAGTGATGCTGGAAAGATATTTTTAGTAATAATTATGCCCATTAGCCTCCAGTTGTTGTACAGTTATGGAGCCAGGCTAAATATAATACAGTGCAGCAGCAGTGATTAACAGACCTGTTTAGTTGACATTTTGGGAATATTGGTCTTTTTTTAAATACTGTAACAGCTGACAGTATCACTACGAAACAAAACGCTTTCATTTTACCCCTTAAAATGACCTTAATTTTGACCTTAATCTCCCATACAGGAAATGAAGGAAATTTTAAGGGGCTAAGTGCACAGATTAAGGTTGATTAAGGGGTAAAACTACTGAATTTTCCTCTTACTTTTTCAAATCTGCCCCTTAAATAATAGAAGCTCCTGAATTCACGCCTTAAATTTAAGGTGACGGGGTTTCACACTCATGCCTTAAATCTAATTTGAAGGTAAAATTGAAGGGGATGGTTTCACAAATTAAAGGCCACTTAATTCAAAAGAAAGGGTTCGGTGTATTTTCAGGGGTAAATTAAGGCAGAGTTAAGCATATTTTAAGTACAATGTGTTTCATAGGGCATGACACAGTGGGTGAAGGTCAAAGG
Source organism: Alestes dentex (assembly GCA_037576975.1). Classification (NCBI taxonomy): domain Eukaryota; kingdom Metazoa; phylum Chordata; class Actinopteri; order Characiformes; family Alestidae; genus Alestes; species Alestes dentex. The sequence goes on from JBBIGA010068604.1 coordinate 4,207, forward strand.
GACATTTCAGCATCTTTTTTCAGTTTCCTGCATAATTCAGTGGTCGAGATGTAAATTCTGTGCCCCCTTGCAGAACTGGTGTAAAACAGTAGCAGAATCTAATCAGCCGCTTTTACCAAGGCAGCGTCCAGCTGTGCAAATGTCATCATGGTGACAGGACACACCAGAAATTCATGATCGGAGGAGAGCTTTGGTGGTCAATTCAGTTAATTAGATTTGGCTTCGGAGCAGTTAAGACCTCAGGGACTCTTGCTGTACAGGTGAGGGAACCTGGGCCCCCCGGGACCCCCACCCAGTCCCCAGCTAAATCAATCCGTAACACATTTGTGTTTGTAAATTGAGGAGGAGATATTTTATTACAATTTGAATTTGCAGAAACGCCCACAAAGACCGAAACCTGGTTAGGCCGCTGCTCGTATTTGCACTCGGTGTTGGATCTTTCATTTCTCAGTGGTAAAATCTATTGGAGATCGGTACATGATTGGTTGATTGCATTTCCTAATTATGTTGGTGATTTATCCTCATTAGAACTTCAGGCCAGCACCCGAAGGCCTAACCAATGGGAGAACTCCTTTTGCTCAATCTGCCTAGATACCACAGAGGAATAAAAATTCTGACTGGGTAGTTTTCTTTTGGAAATAATTTAACCCCTTTGTTTCCAACCAAGACCAGTGAAATAAGAATATTTTTATACTTTACCTGTAAGTGTTTAAATACACCAAGCATTGATCTTTTACAAAAAAGTAATTAAGGGTTCTCCGAAGGCCTCAAAGGCCCTGTGTGTTCATCTCCAAAAATAGTGTAGTAAACTGACAATGATGCTACCTGTACATTTTTAAGTATTAAGGAAACTGTGCAACAACCAGTTCGATCCGTCAGTCTTCTCGAGTTACCTTTTTCACAATAGCTTCTTATCGAACCATGCCAAGTCTGCTGTAGTCCTTTAGATAAGGAGAAACAGGTGGGTCCTTTATAACACGGTTGTGACCTTCTCCATAACAATTTGCTATTGTAGTGGCTCAGACCACTATAGCACGTCTATTTTTAGTCGGGTCTGAAGCCCATGGCTTTGCTGGCATCCCATTCCTCCTCACCTCTACCATCCCTCCCTCCTTTTACACCTCTGAACTGTGTTTCTTTAGTTTTCACATTGGAGCTAAAAGGCTAACGTAGCTACCAGGGGAAACTTATGTGCACCAATTAGTCTGGTGTCAACTGCCTTTGCACTTACCCTATGTCAGGCTGACATAGGATAATTTCATTTGTAGAGATGTAAACAAAGTCATTAAGAGTTAGATTGGAGAAACTTACTTACTTGGTTTTTACAGTGGTGGTGAATTGAACTATGGGTCACATCTAAAATACAAATAAAGCCATTTTATTCACTATTTGTAATGGTAATGATGGTAAAATAGTGGGAAATCTGACAAAGAAGTTTTCTTTGGGGACAGTTTTGCCTCACAGTGCCCTGCATGTACTCCTAAAAATATATTTACCATAAAACAACATTATAGAGCACCACACTTACTTTACAGTTGTGGTAAATGGAACCAGGCGACATGTCTACAACAAAAGTGTTGCTGTTTTATTTATTGAAATAATTCATGAAAAATATTGAAAAACATACAATTAAGGCCAATATGTACCTGCAAAACTGATGTGTCTAATGGATCTCAAGCATTGGCCAGTGTATCCTTAACCATTCCACATAATAACCTTCTGTGAGGGTGCTTTTAGAGGCATTACACTCATCAGACGTCTGGTTCCATTCACCACCACTTCAGCCAGTTCTGATTTAAAGATGATTTCCTCTAGAATTAAGCATTTTTAGTCAAACCACTGAATGCCTTTGTTTACATACATGCTGTCCAGATAAGTACGGAGGAATTTCGATTCTGCTTTAAGAAGTCCCTGATAGATTTGCTTATGTGATTTCCAGCACTGTATATCCTGGTATTATAAAACTTCTAAAACAAAACTAGTAGCAGCAGCCATTCTGAGGCCTGAATATTTAGCTACCATGATTTCGTCCAGCATCAGGAACCCCATCATGCACATTTTTTGGTGAATCAGCTGATTTCATGGAAACGAAGAGCTGATTCTGGACTAGTGAATTGAAGGCATCTCTGTAAATACATTCAATGAAGGCCCTTATCCATCTAGACTCCCATCTATTGTACATTATTTAGACAGATGTTTAACAGAACGGAGGAAAAAGCCCAGAAGACACGGAAGTGGGCTTTATTAATAGATAACAGACCTCGACAAGAGAAGAAGTGATCCTCGTTTTAGTCAAAACTCCATGAAAACGTCATTTATATTACCTCCCCTGTAGGAACAGGATAGAGTAACGGTTTCTGGGGGTGCTAAACATAGCAAGATGTGATCTAACATGACAACCAACTGTGTGTACTTCCATTAAAGGTTTCAGTGGAGTGGCAAGATGAGCTGCAGTTTTGGCCAAATATAGTCAGACTTCCCCGAGAGGACGCTGGAATGGAACAGGAAGGAGCAAAGAACTTTTTTCCCATCATAAGACAGAGACCAGCGGCCCACTAAAGCTGAATCTTGAGATATGTTTGGCAACACTTTTCTGGAGGTCTGCCTTTATGGAGACTTCATATGCGCTGATTAACATATTTAACATATTCAATTTGTAAGTTGCTCTGGATAAAATTACCTGCCAAATGTAATGTAATGTACTTTATATGCAAGATGGCAAGCTAGTGGAAAAAGGGCTTTCACTGAATGGGTTTTCCCCATCGATTCACTGGTCCAGGATCAGCTTTCCATTTCCATAATATTTTCTGATCCATCAGTTTTGCATGAAGGGGTTCCTGACACTATGACATAATGGTTGCCGTAAATCCAGGCCTTTTATGATACTAGGGTGCCATTTAGTGTCTCATGAAGAAAGTTTGACATCAGAGGCCTTAAACTGAAGGGACAGATGTTTGCTCCATTTATAACATATTTTCCAAGGAATGACATTATAAGGCCAACTCTGATTCAGCATCTCTATGCAACTTGCTCAAAACGTCACAATTTCAACATTTAGAGAGGCCAAAACAGGCTAATGGTTGTGGCGGTTGGAGGCCATCCTTTTCTGTTCTGTGTTTTGTATTATGGACTCTTATTGTGACATGCCTGAGCACACCGGTCTCGAGTTTGTTTGTATTGAGTGTTTCAGCCGGCGGGTGTGCTCAGGTATAGTGATGTTTCGTTTGGATTGGTTCTCGGACTTTTGAGTTTGGTATTTAGTTAATTTTTTGTTGTCGGTCCACAGTCCATCATGTTGGCTGGTTTGGTCTGTGCTCCATTCTCCTTTGTTCCATTTTTCAGTTTTAGTTAGGCCCTCGTGCCTGTTTTGTTTTTGAAAATAAATAATATTAAAATGGAAGTCTGCCTATGCGCCTGCCTTCATTGCCGAGGGACGGAGCTACGTGACAATGCTAATTCATACGAGGGATTAACGATTACAGGTGAATTTTATAAAGAAAAACAAACTTATACAATGTACACCATGACTGTTTACAAAAATTCAGGCTTCAAGATGACCACTGTTGCTGATTTTAGATATATGATGCAGTGTTGTCCATTTTCATAATTTAAAAATAATTACTGTTGTCCATTTTCATGATGTAAAAATGGTAATTTTACAAACTTTACCCAAGATGTAAGGCAGTATCTGGCTTTGTGTGCCGTTAAAAGTAACTTTCAGTCCTGTGATTGAGAACCAGAGGTGGGAAATTCCTCAGAGGAGAGTGAATTCTTCACTATGACTGCTCTTCTAAGAAGCACTAAGTGTTTTGCAATTGCAAATACACCGAAATGCTTTGGCTAGTATCAGGCTGACTGTGCTGCCTGCCCAAATCGCTGGCTCACTCACCTTATCTGATGGTATTTGTCAGGCAAATGACCTCCAAACAAAAGCCAGGCAGGATGGAAAACTCTAGAAAGGCCTGCACCAGTATGCAGTTTGTTTTGTTCCTGGTGGCTCACCAGCTGCAGTCAATGCGGCTTTTCAATGTTTGCATGTTAGGTGATATAAATCTTTAGAAGGTCACTTTTAAACCTCTTTTGAAGTAACATTTTTTCACATTTTTCCCTTATCCATAAAATGTAACCAAGATAGGCCATGCTTCTTTAGTTTTACCTTGGAGCTAAGTTGCTAATGAGCTAACAAGTACTGGACTCTTATATTCATCAGTTAACATGGTGCTAACTACATGCCTCAATCCCACGGTTGTATTAAATCAGGTGGAGTTGTTCAATAGATACTATTTTTGCTAAAATGGACAAAATATCAGAGTTTATGGTGGTCACTGCTACTGTTTTTAGCTCTGTAGCATACTTTTGTCCATTTTTTTACATTGATGTCACAAAAATATAATTTTGTCTTTTTATCCCCAAGAATTAAACAGTTTATTGTTACAGTGACTTTAAGACTGTAAATGATCTTTTTTCCGATTAGCTATCCTGTACTGCAAGGGGGTAGCTTTGCTTTTTAAGCTTTTATTCTTTTTTTTAATTTATTTTTAAAAGGGACGATATGGTCAAATTAATACATTGAAATGCAGCCCAGTCGCAATATGCAGCAGTAAAATCACACAACTAATTTTTTGTTTCGCATCGTGCAGCTCTACTTGTTAGCTACGTTAGGCTTATAATGCTAAAACTAAAGAACTGCTGAACTGTCTCTTTAATAAAACCTGTTGTCTGTTTATGGCGCCCACTGTGTTGCAGTGAGGCACAATTTGTTTTTTTAAAACTGTTTGAAGCCCTTTGAATGCTTATTAAAGTGTGGGCCATGCAAGACTGAAAGATTGGAAATACTGAAGTGTTTATTACACACTCAGTGGCCAAGTTGTTTTTGCACAGAACACAAAGACAGCAGCTCTCCACCACACAGCTTTAGTTTGACTAAAGGAAATCCTCTGCGTCATGCATGGGTAACCGAGGGACAGGAAATATGCAGAGATGTACAGTGTGCATGCATATGAAATGCAGCCGCGTGGTACAGTGAACCTTGTGTTTCTTTCTGCTCCGTCTTGCAGTGAACTTTTGCTTTCAGAATTTGGGGAACCTCCTTTACTTTATACACCTCACAGCTCCTTTATTTTATACTCAGTGCTTTACTTTTTACCTTACTTTACTTTTTCTTTAATATGATGAAACTCAGACAGTAATGAAGTGGTATTTCATAGCCATGGAGACCTGCCTATAGTGTAACTATGTAAATGAGAATAAAGTAACCAGTGAAATGAGTATAGTGTACCATAACCACCGCAACCGTGGAAGTGGGTATTGGGTGTAGCATAATCTTGAAATGGATAAGGTTCAAGGTTCAAGGTTACTTCACAGTGCAACATATAGCGACATTCAACAGAGTGCAAGTTATGACAGAAACAATACAAACGACACAATAAATAGACCCCACTACAACATAATGTGTGGAGAGGGTCCTGGTGTTCAGGTTCCTGGGCACTGAGCTGGAGGAGGACCTGACCTGGAGCGCCAACACCAAGGAGCTGCTGAAGGCGGCGCAGCAGAGACTGTATTTTCTGAGAATCCTCAGAAAAAAACAGCTCCTCAAAAATCTGCTCCTCGCCTTTTACCACTTTTCCATGGAAAGTGTACTTATGTACGGACTGCGTGTGTGGTACGGCAGCAGAAAGGAAAGCGCTCCACAGGGTCATCAGGGCAGCGGAAAAAAAAATTGGCTGCCCCCCTCCCCACCCTGGAACAAATTCACACCTCCCGATGCCGCAAAAAAGCAATAGACATTTCATAGGACTCATCTCACCCCGGTCATTGCTGCTTCCAGCTTTTGCCGTCAGGCAAAAGACACAGAGCAATGAAAACCAGGACAAAACGCCTTAAAAACAGCTTTTATCCAAAAGCAATCATGACCCTGAACTCAAAATACTGTTTGCCAACTCTTCATAATGTGCAATATCGTTCTCACAATGTGCAATAGACTGAAGCCAGCCAGTGCAATTTGTCATTTGTATTTTGTATTTAGTTTAACCAGCGCAATTTGTATATATTTTTAGCGTACTCTTATTACCATTCATTTTGTTATTTAACTGTCTTTTAACTCTGTGCCTCACACTGAGCCGACTGCACTTTAAATTTCGTTGTTCCCTCGAAAAAGCGACAATTTATCTTATCTATCTATAATGTACGCAACAGTATGGTGTGGACACTATGATAAGTCATAACCATGGAGAAATGGGGATACCAAAATACCATAAGGCACAACCATGAAATGAGTTTAGGTAACCACGGGAGAGGGTATAGAATGTTATTGAAACTGTTGTATCATAACAGTTTACATGGACATATGATCACCATTCACAAATGGTTGTAGTGTATCCATGGAAAAGATATTGTGTAACCATGCGGAAATAATGGTTTGGTGTAACCATTGACAAATGGACACAGCATGACCATGGAAATGGGTGTAGTGTAACCACAGATATGGGCTTAAATGTGTATACTGTATCCATTACGTTGTACAATTTTAGCTCTAAAATTTGACCCAGTGCTTCTTTTATCCATCATTTGCTTTCGCTTGGATGACTGAAATGGCGCCCCCTCTGTTAATAAATGTCTGTTTTTTTACCCACTTTGGGGAAGGCTGATGTTTTGCATTCTGAATTTCACGTCCGATTTAAGTTCTGGTACACAGCAATGTAACTGCTGCCCCGTTTAAAGTGGAGCAGAAAATTCTAACTTATGCTTTGTCAGCCTAAGCAGGACCACAACTGTGCTATTGCTGATGTTATGTTGACGACCATTTTAGTTCGGCTTCAGTAGCTAAATAGCTAGCTAGTTCTCCTCTTCACGTAGTGTGAGACTTTAATGAGTTTACTAAGTAAGGTATCTTCACATTTTCCTTAATATCTTAAAACTAGAAAGAAACTATAAACACAAGATTGTAAGTAAGTGAAGGCTTCTATATCACAACCATAAAGAAATGGTCATGGCATAACTATGGAGAATAAGGTACAGCCATGAAAATGAGTTTAATTGAACTGTGGCAAAGGATATAGCTATAGAACTTTGTGACCCCAAAGTGTTTAACAGTGCAGACTGATGCTCAGCAGTTTTCTCAGATTCTGTTCATGAAGGACTTGAAAATGGCAGGGTGTTACTGTTCTAAGAGACACAGTGATGGTGAACATCAGCCCCAGTTTGAAGTGACTGCAGTGTTTCAGTGCGTTATCAGAGTGCCCTCTGGGGAGACGCCTACAAAGTCAGCCTGTGTAAACACTTTATCCGTCACAGTGATCACAGAAAACTCAGCGTGACCAGCTCTAATTGGTCAGTGCACTCAGCACATCTCAGCATATAAATAAACAGTCTTGTGACTAGAGCAGTGGTTACCAAACCTCCTCCTGGAGAACCAGCCTGCTCCAGACACGATGCATCCTCCTCCTTGATGCTCCAGACATATTCTGCATGATATATTCGAAAAAGTGTATAGCTTAGTAGTAAACTATTTATTCAAAAATTCAAACATAGATTTGTGTGCATATATAGATGTGCGTAGACATATACATATATAGATTAATCGCATTGTTTTATGCAAAATTAAATTACAGTATCACAGCAGTTGCGAAGAGGGACCAATTCCATATGAAAGTCTGAGTATCTGAATGCAGTGTCATTAAAGTTGGTGTAATGGTCAGTCGACCCAATGCTTTTGTCCATATAATATGGACAAAAGTAATGGGACGCCTGACCCCCGAAAACCAGCCGAGACAAGAGCTGCGTGCTCTGCGCACTCATGAGCACAAAAAACAACAAACTTTCAAAATAAAAGGATGAAAAAAAAACATAATTAAATAATTAATAAAAAATAAAATAATGGTTGGCGTTAAGTAAATAATGCATTAACACAATAAAAATGCG
>JBBIGA010068635.1:0-12124 GCA_037576975.1 Alestes dentex
TCTTGTGTTGCACCATGGTCCTGGAGGAACGTTGTTTCGTTTTTACTATGTACTGTGTATATGGTAGAAATGACAATGAAAACCTACTTGACTTGACTACTTAACCATTTATTTTCATCTTTTATTTAGCTGCTTAAAGGGCTTGGATAATGGAAAAAATAATTTTTTGTTCTAACGTTTTGGTAATATTTTATTTGGATGGTCCACTGCAGAAGCTTTGTAGATGCTTAGCTTGTCTTAATTTAACTAAATATCTATTAATTGTAATTGAACCTTAAGTTGAAGATAACAGATTCAAATAAATCTATGGAGGGAAAGCCATCAAAGCCAATTGTGCTCTCTTAGACTCCTGGCCGCTGGTTTTGGCACCACTAGGGAGCCAACTCACAATCTCCCAATAGTAGGGTGACAGGGCCAATTCGTAGACAGTGGTGCCACTCAAGAGGCTCTGAAGAGTCCATTCCTGATATGGAATTCAGTCACACTTGTGTTAAACAATCAAAATAAAATAATGTTCTCAAAAAAACATGTACATTTTAAATCTGGCTCTTTGTGACGACACAACCAACTACAGCAGAGATCACTATATGGACAAAAGTATTGACACACCTGTTTTTCAGGGTTTGGTCTAGGCCCCTTACTTCCAGTGAAGGGTAATCGTAACAAAACAGTTTGGGGAAGGCCCTTATCTATTCCAGCATGACTGGGCCCCAGTGCACAAAGCAAGCTCCATAAAGACATGGTTGGATGAGTTCAGTGTGGAAGAACTTGACTGGCCCACACAGAGCCCTGACCTCAACCCCATCCAACACCTTTGGGATGAACTGGAATGGAGATTGTGAGCCAGGTCTTCTTGTCCAACATCAGTGTCTGACGTCTTAAATGCTCTACAGAATGAATGAGCACAAATTCCCACAGAAACACTTTTTTGTGGAATATTTTCCAAGAAGAGTGGAAGCTGTTCTAGCTGCAAAGAGGGTACCAACTTCATATTAAAGTCTATGTATTTGAATGCAATGCCATTAAAGCCCTGTTGGTGTAATGGTCAGATGGCCCAATACTTTAGTGTATGTCTTATTAGTGACAACAACCTCAAATCATAATTGTCTCCTCTTCAGATGTGTTTGCATAGATTGAAGGTTTGGAATAGTTGCTTTCAACAGAACACTGCTTCTTCTTTCACTGAACTATGAATGAGAAACATAGAATTAGTTTTGTTATAGTGGGCAATAACTGCAACTTCTGATGGCTACATTTATTCAGTGATTCAATAACTATGTGTTCTAATAATCAATATTTAATTAGTTCAATATTCAGTTACCACCATAGATGTATAGGTTATGAGAGAAAAGAATGGAGGACTCGGAGGTTCTTTGGAGTTTCATGGAGGACTTCAGAAACACGTCATGTAAAGATCTCCAAGCAATTTGTCAGCTACCTGATGATTAACAAATTATATAAACGAACACACCGGAGTGTTTGCTAGATAATATATTGAGGTGGTTGTGTTTTGCAATGCCGATGTCTTAAGTAATTGCCTATAACCTCTTTGCATAATATATCTTACGGAAAGGAAAACATGCCCCTGCTGATGTAGTGAAGCCGTGTCACTCGGTTATTCTTTTTTCAGTGGCCGGATAAGGGAAAAGCGACGGAGCATAACTTGGCATTTGTCACTTGCAGATTTCCTTGGCTGCTGAATCAGGAGCCATGGGATTGAGGGGGGCTTCATTTTCAATATGGGAAGCAAAGTAATCTGAGCACAGGGGGCCACTCTCCAGAGATTACCTCCTCTGCAATCCAGTGATCACACATCATTGAGAAGAAACACTTCCCCACCCCGACCACCCCACCCCACCTCACTCCTTATGTCTGTGTTTCCATTCGCGCTGGATGCTTTGTGCTGCAGCTGGAGTGTGAGGATCTCCGTGGGGAGGCCGCAACTGCCAGCTATTTTCTTTACCAAGTTAAAACAATCAGACTTTCAGCCATAATCCTTAGCAGCTTGGTTTCCCATTTGAAACAGACCTATACTGGCATTTACTAATTTAAATAAAAGACCAGTTTAATTTGAATTATATATTAGTCCTTCTCAACCTTTGGAACTCAAAGCGTATTGGTAAAATCTGATTTCAACAAATAGTGTAAAACAGTTTACAACCAGTGTTTTCTGTCCTACATACTCGTTGTTTGTTGTTCTTTGGGTCGACGTGCCACCACTCGGCCGCTCTCCCTCTGCGGGTTTTCCACACCCACTCGTTGGCGGAAACTATACTGAAAGTTCTCCCTTAAAAGGTCTTGTGTTTTTCTGTTTGTTTCTAAGACCTAAAATAAAAGAAATTTGGTTTTTGTTCTTACTGTAATAGGCATTGGCATGTGATACCATTTTAAAAACCCCAGTAGCGGTTATTATTTTTGCACATTTTAAAAATTACAAAAACTTTGGTTCCATCTGATATAGGAACACCAAAATAGCTCAGCATAATGTCTGACATCAAGACAAATCAGGGGAACTTCCATATAGGGAGCTGATTTGCCATTTGATGTCAGTTGCACCTCCATGCCTCTCCATGCCACTCGGGTTCAAACAAAGGTTAGAAAAGGGTCCTTCGGAGCATTGCTGTAGAGCCGCATTTGGCTCCATAAAGAACATTTTAAATGGTTCTTCAAAGAAGCCATCTACTTCATGAATAAGTGAGTGTGAGGAACCTTTTATAAGTCAACATGAATTGATTTTCCTTAGGCACCATGACGCATGAACAGTATAAGGTAGCTTGCTGAGTGCTTTGCTTGATGATAGGTTCAAGATTCTTTATTTGTCACATACATAAGTAGGGGTGGTGTAAGGGGGGATGAAACCTGAGAAGCTCCCAGGACAAAAAATTAATCGCATGCATCATTTCTTCTCCAGAACTTGGCTGCGCATCCAATTGCCTTTAAGACAAGTCTGATTCTAACCAGCGTCAGGTAAGGATTTTAACACTCCCCATTCATTTTAGCCCCCTATTCCAATAACGTTCTGCTTCATGTCCAAACAGAATGCAGCACTGACATTCATTCCACGTTAACACAGAGAATGTAGAATGATGTTGCCACAGAAACGTGTATGTAGAGCTGTAGGCCAATTCTGAGCCCCATAGTGGTCTACAATTGATTTTCATATATAAAAAAAAAACAACAAAAGCTTATTTTATTCATCTATTGTATGTCAGTAAAAGTTTCATTCTATGTGGTTGTTCAGTGACAGTTTCTTAAATAGACACAGGAGCAACAAAACAAACAGTGTTCGGTATATTTTACTGTTTATTTCATTGCCCTTTTTAAAGGATCATGGAAGTATGCTCCAGTAGCGCCAGATTGTATGTTGCGTTTTTTTTGGCTGCATTCAAAGAATCCTTCTGAACAGAGCCATTGATGAAGCAAACGGTCTAGAAATGCAGCCCACCTGGACTGCAGCCGAGCTTTTTGAGCACAGACTATATGTACATTGTCATCCCTCATTGACTCATTTTGTTTGATGTAAATGATTCAAAAACATCAAGTGAAAAACAACAAATTAGTGCTGCATGATGTCACAGTGAGCAATGTGTATATTTCAACACCACACAACTAAGCTGAAAACACTGTCCCAGGTGCACCTTGTACAGTCGTAAATGAAATTATTCCTACCCCTGGCAAATTTTGACTTCGGTACTTTTATTCAACAAGCAAGTTTCTTCTTGATTGGAGATGACACAGAAGATAATAAGACGATGTACAAGAGGCATCATTGTGGAAAAAAATATTTCTCAGCTTTTATTTACATTTGAACAAAAAGTGGCATGTCTAACATTAGTCATACCTTTGGGAAAATACCAGTGGAGACATGCAAAAAGCTCGTCAGCAAGCTGTAATAGCCAAAAAAAAGGCTTTTCTATTGATTACTGAAGGGTATGAATAATATTGGAAATGCCACTTTTTGTTCAAATGTATATAAAAGCTGAGAAATATTTTTCTCCACAACGATGCCTTTTGTACATCGTCTTATTATTGTCTGGGAGACGCGTGTGTCATTTCCAATCAAGAAGAAACTTGCTTGTAACTAAGCCGAAATTACAAAGTCAGAATTTGCCAGGGGTATGAATAATTTCGTTTACGACTGTATATACTCTCATTGGGTATTTTATCAGAAACACCTACAATATAGATTTACGGCTTACCTACCATAGTCCATTGTTACTGTACATTTCATAAGCCCTCGTCTCTCCCATCCATCAAAAGAAAGGGACCGTCAAAGGACTACGGCTTACAAATATTATTTGGATGGACCATTCTTAGCAAAGCAGTGATAATAATATGGTGTTGGCAATGATGTGCTGCTGGAATGAATATATCGGGCAGAGTGGTGTTGCTGGGGGTCTTACACACCTCTTGAGTTCCACCACCTAATATCCAACAAGCAGTTGTTTTAAAGTGAAGGGTCGAAAGATGACAAATACAAACTGTTCATCATCATCAACTCTGACTGGACATCAGCAAGGTCCAGCTACAAAGAAGTGACCACAGTGTGGCACATGATGCACCCAGATACTGTCATGCCACTGTGAGGGGAATAGTCCACCACCCAAATAAGATCTGGTCAACAGTGGTCCCATGGTGGTCCCTTTCCATTACTGAATGGGGTTAGAGGGGTATTGGGACACCTGACCATTATGCCAACAGGGACTTTAATGACTTTGCATTCAAACACATAGACTCCAATATAGAGTTGGTCTCCCATTTGCAGCTATAACAGCTTCCACTCTTCCAGGAAGGCTTTCCACAAGATTTTGGAGTTTCTGTGGGAATTTGTGTCCATTCATTCTGGACAGCATTTATGAGGTCAGGTGCTAATGTTGGATGAGAAGGCCTGGCTCGCAATCTCCGTTCCAGTTCATCCCAAAGATATTGGAAGGGGTTAAGGTCAGGACTCTGTGTGGCCAGTCAAGTTCTTCCACACCGAATTAAGAGTGGACCTTGCTTTATGGAAATTGCTTTGTGCACTGGGACACAGTCAATAGAAAAGGTTCTTCTCCAAACTGTGTCAACAAAATTGGAAGGATGGCGTTGTCCAAAATGTCTTGGTATGCTGAAACATTAAGATTGCACTTCTCTGGAATTCAATAATTAAGAAGTGCGTCCCAATACTTTTGTCCATATAGTTTCTGTTTCTAATAAAATGGTTCGTATATATGGATGTGAGGCGGGTGGTCCCAATAAACCGAAAGCTCAGTGTAGTAAAACTGTGTGCATGGAACCCAACATTTCCGCCCCATAAAATATATTCCACTTTCCATAAATATACCACCTGCGCAGAAATGATATACCTTTTCAAGATACACTGAATTCTCCAATGGAATATTTGCATATTATCACCGGTTGCAGGTCAAGCATGACCGATTAGTGTTTCCGTTATCACCCTCACATTTTTTTTCAATTAAAAGCCAATAGCCAGTCAATCACACGTAAGTTATGAGATAGGAAGTAGCGAACGTATCCCATCCCATTTTTGTGGCATAACCTATTCTGTCCCATTTTAGGGGCGTTTCAGGCGGAGGATATTATTATTCATGTGGCTTCCTGTGCTGTATCTGACTTGCTGACAGTAGTCAGATACTGGATGGGAAACTTTCAGCACCTTTGTCACAGTTCATTACGTTTGGCCCCCAGGTCGTGCTGCCATATGACGTGTGAATATTAACGTCCTTTTTCTGTGTAAATTATCCAAATAATAGTACCATCTGAGCTGTAGTAGTGCTTCTAATCTCCTGGTGTGTGATTTGTAGGATTGTCTGGCGTAGGATCTGAGGATCTATGGTGAATGAATTGAATTGAAGCAGGTTTGGCACTTTATTATTAATCAATGACACAGCAAAATTCTGAAATTAAGGTCACATTAGGCAAAGCAGAAACAGAAAATAAAAAAATGAAACACTGTATGTGTCAAGAAATCCAATATCCTCAACAACAAACAACAGTTGATCATCCAAGGTAATGTATTCAGTTATTTTCCAAGTAATTCTTTGTACTTTGGCTCCAGCATTTGTGAGTTTTATTTTCATTATTTTGAAAACAGTGTCACAGCACTTTATATCTTGATGCTTGAATGAACAGTGACTACAAATGTCTCGTCTAATGTCCCTCTTATAAACCGTGTCTGCTTTGTCAGTGTTTCAGTGTACACGTACCTACTGGAGCAGGAGAATGAAAGGATTAAACTGATTTTAATCCCTATTTTGATCACTTATTTTCCGTAGTAACATTTTCATCTTAAAAATTCTTTACAAAATCTTAGTAATAATAGTAGTTTACAACATATATATAGAGTGTGTTTTGGTCAAACTCTTTTGGTCAATCTCTAAAACCTAAAAGAGCAAGTTTTGACCATTTTTGGCTGAATCATTTTACATAGTCAAAATTTCAGTCAATTTCTACTGTTCACATGTGATTCTGCAATTACATATTTAATCATTTATGAATCTAATGTGGTGGTACGATCGCAATTTTTTGTATCTTAAACACAAAAGATGTTAATAATGCATTTAACAGATGTGTTACGTCAGGTACGTCTCAGTCACGCATCCGCAGGAGCCCGTCGCCTGAATATTAGATGGCAGTCACCCTGTGTATGCGTATGTGAGGGAATGTTGTCATGTGTGTGGCCGTTAGGAGCCTAGGCAACCTAGATCATAGGAGGAGCGTCGTGGCTCATCAGCGCCGGTTGCTAGGCACCTTACGACAAGTCCACCTGTTTCATGTTCTGTGTCAATGATGAATTAAATGTTGGCGTCGTATGATTGGGTGTCGGTGTGAGTGGGTGTGTATTTATATCCCAGCCGATCCAGGTAGTCTTTGCGTGGTCACCCCAACCTTACAGGCGGGACTGTAAGAAACTGCAGTGCACTGAGTGGACTCCACAGACGTGGACAAAAACTGTATCGAGCCTCTGAAGGCAGAGGGCTTCTGACTAAAGGCTGGGCTGTTTTCTGTTAAGTGAGTTTGTCTGGAGTGAAGGTCCTCTGGAAGTGGGACTCTGAGCTGTATTTATGTTCAAGTATGTATGTATGTATGTGCGCGCCAGCTCGGCGCACTAACAGTGACAAGAAACTTCATTAAAAGACACCTTTCTGTGACTCCTCTGGTATCTGTGTGTGCGTCCTTCCCAGACCCAGCCATGACAAGATGTTGTAAAATGTAAATTATAAAATCCAAGTTTCTGCATTCACAGTCATTACGGGATTCATACATGGCTGAATCACCAGTGGCTCATTTTTAAACAAATTACTACAAAACACTATTTGGTGTCACGAGTATTTTTATTCCTATATAATCCTATTTAGTTTTTTTTGTTGTTGTTGTTGGAGCAGAGTGGAGATGCAGAAGCGTGCTGGACCCATAACCCAGATCAATAGATTGAAACCATCCTCTGCTACACACCACCTTTATAGGGGCAGCTGGTGGCCTGGTGATTAGGGAGTTGCCGCTGTGATCAGAAGGTTGTGGGTTCAAATCCCAGGACTGCCAGTGGCACCACTGAGGTACCCTTAAGCAAGAGACTGTCCCCACACACTGCCCCCCAGGCGCCACCCCCTGAATAGACACAGGTGTTGTATGAATTGAAATTCTAGATTCCAATTTTTCTATAGAATTTCTATGTTTGTGTGTGATACATTATTACTACTGAATTATTAATAATACCCATGCGCCCCTTTTACCCCATTAGAGAAGTAAATGACAAGATGGCTTGGACACCAAGCTAGTCTGATTTTGTTTTACATTATCACGGTCTGGCATAAATAATAATAAAAAGAAGAAAACAGCATAATAAACAAAAACAAATTTTAGAAAGTAGACTCATAAAACATTTCCAATTCCCCAAATAGCAAATTATTCAAGAACCACATTCAATTCCATTTTCCCCTTTAATCACTGTTTTGCCATCATGAGGAGGACTAACTGTTCCTCACAAGCCGAGGAGACTCTCCATTATGTATTAGTTCCTCACAAAGAATTTGATTCTGTGTAATCTTGCTAACAATGGTTCTCGAAGCCTCTCCACTTGCTAATTGTTCTTCTCATCCTCTTCAATCAGAGAAAATAGGATGGAAGAAAAAATAATTAATGAACTAAAACCTTGTCAAGGACACAACATTTTGACTAAAATGGTCCTTCTGTATCCTCACCATAAGTGACTCCTAGCACAAAATAAGCAAAAAACAAATACAGGCACGGTTCATATCCTTTAATCAGGAATCGTGGATGTTTTGTAGCTCTCAGTAACTAGGCAGCACCTCAATAAACAAAACTACCTTTCTCCTGCATTTGATTTTCCTTGACATGCTCAGTCAATATACACACAAAACAGAGACTTTAATGACATTGTATTCAAACACATAGACTTTAATATGGAGTTGCCCCCCCCCCCCTTTACAGTTATAACACCTTTCACTCTTCTTGAAAGGCTTTCCAGAGGATTTTGGAGTTTCTGTGGGAATTCGTGGTCATTCATTCTGTTGAGCATTTATGAGGTCAGGCACTGATGTTGGATGAGAAGGCCTGGCTCATTCCACTTTTGTTCCATTTTTACCCTTTCCTGCTGAAGTATGAGGCATTAGAGTGAAATTTAGTGTAAGTTTGTTTATAATGACTTTCAGACCATTTTCTTTGGTCAAGCTCTGCTTTGGCATCTTCTCCTGGTTGCATCCTAAAACCCTAAACATTACTGCTCCCTCCTACCAATCCTTTGTACTGATTTTGTGACACCATCTTACTGGCTGTCTCAAGCACCTGCCAGAGAAAAAAGGATGTTTTTCTCAGCTTCGAGAAGTGGACATTCAAGTCTTTGCAACCCAAGTAGTGTTTTTCAGAGTGGCATCACGGCACAAGTGACATTCAGAGAGGAAAGAAAGAATGGGCCAGCTCTGCTATAAAATAAACACTGAACTGAAGGTCCCATACAGGTAAAGGAGTAGTAGTGGTGGGGTTTTGAGTGAACATTGTGATAGGCATATTACTTCATCAACAATCAACTTTAGATCCTGTTTAATGGTCCTACTTTTCCAATTTTTGGTGCATTCATTCTAGTCATTCACCTCCTCTGTTTTCTTCAGGGTAAGCAGACCAACAGTAGCACGGTAGCAAGGGAGGAGAAGGCCGTGAGCAGTAGTTACAACTTCCAGACAAATCCCCTCTTTAGTTTTTCTAGCTCCACTTCCAACCTGTTGGTTCTATCTTGTCTCTACCCAAGTCCTGCCCTCCCCTTTAGTGTCCACCTGTCTTGTTACTGTGAGTACCCTTGTGGTGCCCTGGTCTTCCACAACTACATTTTTGCAGTTGGTTTATATTTTGCTTTGGATGTTATTTGTCCCTTAGCCTATTTCCGCCTACCCTCCACTTCTAAAAAAAGGTGACAGTATGGTTTCATTGTGTCTTGCCACAGAAGAACCATTTTTAGTTCTGTAAAGAACCTTTCAGTGGTTGTATGTAAACCACTCATGACAGCAGGCATGCTCTGACCAGCAGAGTGAAGTGAGCGGGGAGTAGACGATACCTCCTTATGTGCCTGATGTGAAACTAGAGTGGAAATGTATCACAGAGTGCAAATAAACAGGATCCTGGGTTCCCAGCCATCAATGTTGAGCTGCCTGGAATTTCTATCTACCATTAAAAGTGTGAAATAAATGGACAAATATGTGGTACAGAGCACCTACTGTGAAACTACTATACTCATGACTTTACTTCCCCACAACATTGCAGTATATTGACACACAATCCAAACAAAGTGCAGAGAGCAGCTGTGTTTGGAGATGTAAACACAGACCGCATTCATCCATTCATTCATTCATTCATTCATTTTCTGTAACGGCTCATTCCTCACTAGGGTCGCGAGTACCCGGAGCCTAGTAATAAAGGCGTTTAGTAATAAATTCCTACATATAACCCAATTGGACTGTATTTTGTGCAGTAGTTAGCTCTTTCTGTAATGTGATACAGTCAGATTACTAATAAGCTATTAACCCAAATCAAACCCTGTGTTACAAATGGTCAAATGATCGATGTTTGATGAGCTCCATACATCTACATATTCATGAGTAAAAGTGAAAACAGCATTGCGAAATCATGATATGTAACCCCTAGAGCGCAAGCAGCATGGAGTGGTGGTGGCCTAGTGGGTGGAATACTTGCCTCTGACAGGTCATGGGTTCGACTCCTACCTTCAGCATACCACCACTGGGTTCCTGAGCCCCAAGCTGTTCCAGGGAGACTGTCCCCTGTAGTTAAGGAATAGAAGTCGGTTTGGATAAAAGTGTCTACTAAATGCAGTAAATGTAAACGGATCCATGCCAGAAGCGCAACAAATGGTAAACTGTGGTCACTGGCAAAGCGTTCTCTTAAATGGAAGTTCCCTTGGTTTGTATAGATACTCGAGGTGTCATAGCTAAGCTTTGTTGGGTGTTCCTATGTGACATAGAACCAAAGTTATTTTCATTTAACAAACGTAATAATAATAATCGCTACTGGGGTCTTAAAAATTGCATGAAAGAGCAGCAAAGACCGAGCGTGCAGAAGAGCAAACACCGGTTTTAGACTGATTTACACTATTACCATGGGCTCCATGGGTTAAGGAGGAGCATAGACTTTTTAGACTTCACTGTATACTGTGCAGTCGACTACTCTTTTGGGAAGGCTTTACACTACATGCTGGAACATTACTGTGAGGATTTGATTGCATTCAGCCATAAGCAAATTAGTGAGGTCAGGCAGTGATACTGAATTACTCTTTCTAAGCAGAGACCACCACAAAAGAGGAAATTGCTAGGAGTTTCCAGCAAGCAGCATCTTTTTAGGAAATACATTTTTCTGGCCACTCTTCTACTCCAGCACTATGTAAAAGGCCTTCCAGTGCTGTGCAGTAATTGCTGCATCAGAGGGATTTCTCCTGATCGATGACACTCTTGCGCCGCAAGCAGTGGCGAAAAGGAGCCACAATTGGTCTTGACACTCTGGGAAAGTAAAGAAAAAGTGTTAGCATTGGATGGTATGGCATGCGGAGATGGATTCCTCTTGTTCTGCCCATCAGGTTAAGGTGCAGGGAGAAGAGGGTGGGGACTTGTGCTATCTCATAGCTAGTCCATCACCCTTCATAATTAGGTGAGTGGGACAGCAGCGCAGTGCCGAGCTCAACACTTTTTATTATCTCCTCACTCCATCTTATGGAATGCTCACAGGCTGTGACAGGAACTGAAATATGTTTCAAGCCCTCAAGACTCTGACTGGAAATTCTAACGGTCAGTGGCACTCCACTAACGTTGTGCTTAATCATAATATCAGCCTATTAGTCCTCATGAAATATCTTTGTCGGGGACATGCATGGATTGCTTCTTGTGTTTGCTTTTGGAAAATACTATGAACTGAACACTGAAGACTGAATTCACCACTGAAGCTCACAACTCTGCCTCCTCTCACCTTTGTGGTTCATCCAAGTCTTGCCAAATAAGTATTTATTGTCTTTATCTGGCAGATGCCTTCGCTATCACGGCAAAAATATCAGCGACATTAAAAGGCCAGCTCCGATGAAGTGACATCTGGTACAATAGCAGTAAAACAGACTTGCCAGGAACAACGAATACAAGGACACAGTCTGAGAATGCTCCGGGGCAAAGTCTTAAAAACTGCAACACTGTAAAAATTGAATTCTAAATATTTAAAAAGCACTGAAAGAATCATGCCCAACCCCTTCTATACACTTTTATACACAAAATTCTGCTGTTTAGCAAAATGATTACAATGTACAATTTACTAATAAGAGAGTAAGATAGTAAGTAAGAGGGAAATCTAATAACACTCTCTACTGTTACAGACACTACTTTGGCATTATGAAGTAACCATCATGATTTACTGTACAGGCTCAGCTCAGTGGCCCCTGGCCATCCCTAATCAAATAAAAGGGACAGTCATTGTTATACATTTACCTCATTGCTTATGCATTTACTAATTTATTTATTTTTTTACTCCCATCCCTTAACACTTAAGCTGCGTCCGAAATCGCATACTTCCCTACTATATAGTATGTGAAAAACAGTATGCGAGGCGAGTAGTATGTCCG
>JBBIGA010068656.1:0-12123 GCA_037576975.1 Alestes dentex
CCCTTGGTGTGTCCAAAGCCTGGAGTGTCGATGATGGTAAGAAAGAAAGGTTTCTCCTCAGAAATGATCTCATAAGCTGTGATTTCAGATGTTTTGGATTCAGTTTGATCTTGCTGGTCTTCTTCTGTGATCTCAAACCAAACTTTATCCTCAAACTTCACCCCCAGGTGGTAATTGACCATGGTGTTGATCAGAGTGGTCTTTCCTGTTACAGTTTCTCCCACCAGCAGTATTGTTTTGTTTAGCATGTTTGCATGTTTCTGTCCAAATGTCCACCTTCTGATCCCACCATCCGTGTCTAGATCGCTTCTTGTTGTTAGAAGACAGAACCGTTCTGGAGGGCCAGGACTGTGTTTGATACTTTTCTTGATTAAATCATTTAAAGCTGGTGAGGCATCATTTAATCTGCAAAATTCAAAAATTCCACAAAGGATGTTACATGTCGTTGGTTGTTGCTACACTGCAAAAACTCCTGATCTAACCAAGAATTGCAATCTTATTTCTAGCCTAAAAGTCTTCTTGATCTTGTTTTGAGAATAACATACTATATAAGAGCAGATTTTTTTTTTGCTCTTATATAGTATAGTAAGATATTTTTAAGATATTTTTTCCTATTTCAAGAAATCTTACCAAGTGTCAATATCTTACTGCACTGGCAGATATTTTCACTTGTTTCTAATCATGTGTTTCTAGAAATAGGAAAAAAATTCTTAGAACAATCATAATACACTACATAAGAGCAAAACATCTGCTCTTATTTAGTATATTATTCTGAAATTGCATAGGAATGTGTCAAATCGAAGATGGGTGGTATCAAACAATGAGCTGATTTACAGCCTAACTTACATGTGAGCCATGATCAGCACGTTTTAATTCCACACAAATCACAAAAGACACCACAGCTCTGACCTGTAAAACAAATCAGAACTTTAGCTCTCATTTTGATTATGGTATATATTCCTGACACTTTTGTTTAGAGTGTGTCCTCGAGCAAAACCAGCAGTAAATAATCACACAAGTGAAGGACACGATCAGACCCTGATAAACCAAGAACAAACAAAGGTGAAAAGAAGTTTAAATGAGGCCATATAAACAAAGAAATCTGACTTCAGTGTAAGTGAACAACTAAGAAAAGTTGTTCATGCCGAGTAGAACTATCAGAGCTACACCTGCCCCTCACTTTATTATTGCATTTTCTGAAGGATGCTCTTGAAGGATATGTAATGTCCTCTAACGTACAGAGATCAGAGGAAGCATCATTGTCTTAGAAACAAGCCTGACACATTGCCCACAGAGATACTGACTATAAAGCCATTTCATTCAACTGGTATGAAATATTAAATATTGCTGAGACAAATTGCAGGTACATACCAGAGAGTTTGGTGTTTGTCCAACAGGTGAGAGTTCCTAAATGCCTCGAACAAACAAAACCACCTCAGGCCACTTCTCCAGCAGAAGCCGAGGATGAGATGCTGAGTCTGTTGAAGTTCAGGTTCTTCCTCATCTCACTCTAGTCCAGCTCAGGATTGGCTGCACTCTACAGAGGTGTAACTGAGAGACACCACATGGTTTCCGAGAAGCAACTTGTTTTCTTTGCAGAATGGGTTTGCAGCACACAGTGGTTTCCTGTTCACACTCTCACACTGAGCAGGAGATAGAATGGCTGAATAAAAAGTGTGTGTGCAGAACATGGAACTTTACTCCAGTAGATTTAATGATTAAGGTTAGAAAACTATGTTAGATATGAAATCGAGGTCCAAGATAGAGTGCGTGAGAAAGTGTTTGCAGCAGAGAGAGAATGTGTGTGTGTGTCCAACAGAGAGTGAGTGAGAGAGTGTGTGTGTGCACGTGCAGCATAGAGAGAGTGAGAGTGTGTGCACAGCACACAGAGAGAGAGAGAAAGAGTGTTCAGCAGAGTGTATGTGTGCAGCAGAGTTTGTATGTGTGTGTGCAGTAGAGAGAGAGAGACAGAAGTGTGTTTGTGTGTGTGTGCAGTAGAGAGAGAGAGAGTGATTATGTGTGCCTGTGTGTGTGTGTGTGCAGCCGAGAGATAGAAAGTTTGTGCAGCAGATATAGAGAGAATGCGTCACATAACATTTGTAAACAAAGCTGAACAGGAAGTTGAGGCTGTTTCAGGTCAGCACTTCTGGGGACTGATCACACCAGACTAATGCAGCCAATAAACACTGTGTTTTTAGAGGAGAAGGTCTTTTTCTTCATACTAAGCAGAGGGTTTAGTGCAGGCGAGTCGTTTTTAATGTCCCAACCATGTGCACTAGGTTAGAAATCAGTTAGAGGAAATCTTGGAGGGAATGATGCCACAAAATACCACACAACACAACACTATCACATAAGACCACACTATAGAGGAGAGTGGAGCCACTGTGAAGTAAATTGACCAAGTTTTTACATTTAAGGTTTCACTAATTAGTTCCAATCCCATAAAACAACAAAAACAGCTGCTCAGTGATCCTCAGATTTTTCTTGCACTCATGTTGTCCTCAAGACTCCTAAATAAGCCCATGTAATGACAAAGTCACCAACTACTAGATCTGAGATTTAATATATGCTGGCTGTTTTGCCTGAGTTGGACTTGGGGTGGATGTTTGAGGTGGAACTGCGAGAACCTAGCCAATGCAGCCAACCACACAATTCTACCTAACACCAAACTACACCACACAATTTGTATCACTATACCACGTGATATGTGGTATCATGTGGTATAGTGGTGGGCTGAACCAGATTTTCCAGGAACTCAACAAAGGTGTCCTCGCTGATCCAGTCAAATTTGGTGGAGGTCCCAATCGAAGTTGTTTTAGTAGCTAAATCTTAGAAAGATAAACAGGGGTTGGATTTTAAATACAATGAATCAGTTAATAAATATTTTACATTACATTACAATCATTTGGCAGATGCTTTTATTCAAAGCGATTTCCTATATGAGGATAAATAAAATATAGTAACTAGTAATTACTAGAAACAAAAAAAAAACTAGAAAGGAATGGGGGAATGAAATGGAGGAAAGGAAGCTAGTGAGCGAAAAAAGGGAGAAACAGAAAAATGGAATGGTGAGCAAGAAAGGTAAACCCAACAATAAGAGCAAGTGTAGCGGAAATGTAATGAGATTCTGTTAATGAAAAAGTGATAAAATACGAGGAAGGGGAGGAAAGTAAGTCTGGATGATAATTGAAATTTAGGAAGATGAGGAAAATGTCAGCTACACTCAGGCAGTCAGAAAGCATGACTGAACACAGGTGGATAAAGGTGAGGAGTTTAAACAGAAAGTGTGAGGAGGTGATTATTGAACAGGTGTGGAAAAGGACAGGATGGACAGTACCTCCCCCAGGTGGTAGCCTGGAGTACTGCTACCAGGACCTGACAACATCCTTCAAAGATAATGTCTCTGTGTGATTTTTAAATGTTTATATTTAAAATTTTTACTACATGGGTTTTAACACTAAAAGTGTTTGTAGAGGCATATACTTTCTGTAAAGAGAGCAGTCCTTTTTCCTGGATTCCTAATTAAAGACAATTTAGTCGAATTTAGACAATTTAAACGAAAAAGAATTGATGGACATTTTTGAACATGTATTTGACTACATATGAAGAAATAGTGAAAGAGTAAATGGAAAACCACCTGATTTGACAGCCTTACCTGTGTAATGTATAAAAAGGATCATTTAGGCTACACAGAATCTGTGGTGAGTTTTGATAAAATATGATTCAAGGTCACAATAAAAGCTTTCCACTTTTCATAGTTCTGAGACAAATAAGAATATATACTGTGTGTTGTTTTAATGTTTATTAATAATTGTTCCAAGTTTACAGAAAAAGCCACTTCATGTATTCATTTCATGTATTTTAGTGCACACAGACACTTCAAATTGACTTTTGACTTTATACTTCATCAGTACAGAAATGTCCATCCATCCATTTTCTACCTGTTTGTCCCACACTCAGGGTTGGGGTGGGGGTTGGGGTGGGGGTGTCAGCTGGAGCCTATCCCAGCTGCAGTGGGCGAAGGCGGGGTACACCCTGGACAGTCGCCAGCACGTCACAGGGCCACATACAGAGACAGACAAAAATTCACACTCACAGTCACACCTAGGGGCAATTTAGTGTGCTCAGTTGACCTAAGTACAGAAATGTATAATTGTATTTTTAACCACAAACAGACTTTTAAGAAAGTGACAATATATACAAATCTACACATCGACCAATGAGTCACTACATTAAAACCACTGACAGGTGTACTGAATGTTGATTATTGCTGATTGTCTCATTACAGTGGCTCCTGTCAAGGGGTTAGATATTAGGCAGCAAGTCAACAGTCAGTTCATGAAGTTGATGTGTTAGTAGCAGGAAAAAAGGATCTGAGCACCTTTAACAAAATCCAGACTGGGATGGCTGGAAGAGCGGTTCAGAACATCAACCTCTTGTTCCCTTTATGCAGTGGTCAGTACCTGTCAAAAGTGGTCCAAAGAGGGACAACCAGTGAACCAGTGACAGTGTTATTGATGTCCAAGGCTCACTGATGTGTGTCGGAAACAAAAGCTGTCCTGCCTACAGAAGAAGAGCTTCTGTAGCACAAACTGTTCAAAAAGTTCAGTCCGGCTGAGAAAGAAGGGTCAGAACACACAGTGCAGCACAGCTTACTGATTATGGGACTACGAAGCTGCAGACCAGTCAGAGTACCCATTCTGACCCCTGTCCACCTCTGAAAACTCCTACAATTAGCATGTGAGCATCAGAATTGGACCATGGAGCAATGGAGGACATGGTCTGACGAATCACATTTTCTTTTATATCATGTGTGTTCTTCTGCAGACTGCACCTGGTGATGAAATAAAAGCTTGTCACCAGTTTCATAAGGTTTCATGGTATAACAAGGAGATGTTAAATATCAAAAACCAAAGTGCCTGAAGACTAGTTTCCTCTCAAAGTAAAGCTAGCCCTCTGAGGTCGGTGGTCCCATCTATGGGACTTTTCAGATTTTCCAAAACAATCATCTAAAGTTCCACAAGTTTTTGTCCTAGTAACACCACTAGACCTAGGAACACCACTATGTATGTTTTAAAATAAAATATATCTGTAACAAGAGGAATGTTGTTTTATATGTTCATGTTGTAGGGGGAACGTTTACAGAGTAACACAGGGGAGTTGAGAGAACAGACTAGGCTAAGGAGAATGTACGGGTGTGTGACTTGTGTACTAATAAAGTTCTAGTAAGCAATTATACTGCTTTAACCGTCCATTCTGTATAGTTGATGAACAGAACAGAGTGAAACATGGTGGCAACGGAGGTGAAAGTAGCCGAAGTGAACTAGAGCCGCAGTACGAAGAGTGTCAGCCTAGCACGGTAGCTCGCACGGGCGACGGGCTATGTCCACGGAGCCGCAGACAGAGCAGAGAAGAGCAACAGGCGTCGTGATGGAAGGCATCAGACCACCAGCAGACCTGTGTTTGGATTCCGCCAACTTAGCGAAGACCTGGAAAAGTTGGAAGGAGGAATTTGTGCGGTACATGGATCTCACCATGCCGGATGCGGAGGAAACAACGAAAGTTAAGTTGTTCAATTACCTCATCGGAGAGAGAGGGAGAGAGCTCCTGAAAACGCTGACAGGCGAGACTGCCTCGACGAGGAGGACGGTGAGTTCAATGATAACGCTGTTTGATAATCACTGCAACCCGAAATTAAATGAAACTGTGGAGCGGTACAAGTTTTTCGTCAGAGACCAGGGACAAGAGGAGAAAATTGACAGATATGTCACGGATTTGAGAGTATTAGCCAGCACATGCAATTTTGGAGAAATACAAGACTCACTGATAAGAGGCCGCATAGTGTGTGGTACAAACAACTCTGGGATGAGAGAGCGACTGTTAAGGGAGGAGAACTTAACACTGGATAAATGCATACAAATCTGCAGAGCTGCTGAACTGTTAAAAGAGAACAGTAAAACTACAAGGGGAAATGATGGAGGAGCTACATGCAATGAAAATGAGTCACAAGCGAGAGAAAAAAGATGAGATTAACTGCAACTTTTGTGGCAACAGGCATGCAAAAAATAAACTCAAGTGTCCTGCATATGGGAAAAAATGTAAAAAATGTGGGAAAGAGAACCACTTTGCAGTAAAATGCAAGTCAAGGCCTGAGAAAGACAGGAAGAGCAGACCAGTACTTACAGTTAGAGACACAAGTGAATCAGGGGAAGACATCATGACTATTGAAGATGTCAGAGAACACCGGGAGAGCATCAACCAGGTGCAGGAAGCACACAGGGAAGGTCAACATCTCTTCGCAAGGATGCTGCTGGACAAAAAGCTTGTTAACTTCCAGATAGACTGTTGTGTGACATGTAATGTGATCCCCATACAAAAGCTGAACTCGAACATACAGCTAGAGAACACTGAAAAAATACTAGTTATGTACAATAAGAGTAAAATGCGCCTGCTAGGGAAATGCAAGATTAAACTGAGAAACCCAAGAAACAACAGATTATACAGGCTTGAGTTCCAAGTGGTGGACCAGGAAGCCAGAGTTCCTGTACTGGGCAGAAAGGCCAGCGAGGCCATGAAACTGATCAAGGTACAGTATGAAAATATACTGGCAATAGACAGTATTGTGAAAACACAAATTTCAGAAGAAATGGAGGTCAAAGAGTAGTTGACAGACATGGAGAAAATAAAAACGGAGTTTAACGATGTTTTCAGGGAGTTGGCTGTCTAGAGGGAGAGTACATCATAGAAATAGACAAAACTGTACCACCAGTAAAGCTGCCAAAACGGAGAGTCCCAGTTGCTATGATGATCCCACTTAAGGAGGACTTTAAAAATCTGAAAAGCTGTGAAATAATTGCGCCTGTAGATCGCAGCACAGACTGGATCAACAGTATGGTGTCAGTGACGAAGCCAAATGGAAAACCGAGAATCTGCATAGACCCCACTTAACAGAGCGCTGAAAAGGAGCCATTTCCCACTTCCAACCATCGAAGACATCCTGCCAGCACTCTCTAAAGCAAAGGTTTTCACTGTATGTGATGTAAAGCAGGGTTTTTGGCATGTTAAGTTGGATGAGGAGTCCAGTTATCTCACCACATTTGCTACTCCCTTCGGTAGATATCCGTGGCTCAGAATGCCAGTGGGTATCAGTCCGGCCCCAGAGGTTTTCCAGAGAAAACTAACGCAGGCGTTGGAAGGCCTGACAGGGGTATATGCAGATGATACACTGATTACAGGTGAGGGAGAGACACAGCAAGAAGCAGAGGTGAATCACGATAGAAATCTGAAACAGTTTCTACTGAGATGCAGACAGAGAGACATTAAACTTAATGCAGATAAGTTTAAGTTGAGGAGAGAGTCAGTTCCCTACATAGGTCACTTACTCACAGCAGAGGGTCTGCGCATTGATCCAGAGAAGGTGCGTGCGGTGCGTGAACTACCAAGCCCGACAGATATAAAGGAGGTACAAAGAATAGTAGGGATGCTGAACTATCTCTCAAAGTTCTGTGACCATCTTTCTAATGACTGTGAAATTCTGAGACAACTCACTCATAGGGACAATGTGTGGGAATGGACAGAGGTACCTGTAGCATTTGCTAGCAGAGCGTTAACATCTACAGAAAGGGGTTACGCCCCAATTTGAAAAAGAGTGTCTAGCCATAGTATTTGGGATGGAAAAGTTTCATCAATATACTTATGGTAGAGAAGTGACAGTACAGAGTGACCACAAACCGCTGGAGAATATTGTGAAAAACCGTTACTAAGTGCTCCAAAGAGGCTTCAGAGAATGCTACTCAGACTGCAGAAATATAACATTACTGTAATGTATGTGCCAGGACGAGACATGTTTTTAGCAGATACGCTGAGCAGAGCTTACTTACCCAATAACCAGCTGGGGGAGACAGAGGCAGAGATTGAAACTGTGAATATGCTGACTTTTTTACCCATCTCGTCAGTGAGATTGGCAGCAATAAGAAAGGCGACAAAACAGGATGTGAAACTGCAGCAAGTGATTAACTTGATTCAGAGAGGTTGGCCAAACAGAAAAAGAGAACTGCCAATGGATGTTCAACACTACTTTAATTTTCAGGATGAACTGAGTTTTCAGGACGGAGTGGTGTTTCGAGGTGAAAGAGCTGTAATTCCAGATGCACTAAGAGCAGATCTGATCAGCCGGATACATTCATTGCATCTTGGAGTGGAAGGATGTCTAAGACGTGCACGTGAGTGTATATATTGGCAAGGCATGAATGAGCAGATAAAAACGGCTATTGCCAAGTGCGACACCTGCAGGTCAGTTGATCCAAGACAGCAAAAGGAGACGCTACAGCCACACGACATGGCCTACAGACCATGGGCCAAGGTATGCACTGACTTGTTTTCATGGAACAACAAAGACTACTTGGTCACGGTGGACTATTATTCAAATTTCTGGGTGGTCGATTATCTTCCTGACACTAAGAGTGCCACAGTGATTCACAAGCTGAAAGCACACTTTGCACGTCAAGGAATCCCAGATGTTCTTGTTTCAGATAATGGCCACAATACTCATCAACTGAGTTTAGAGTGTTCAGTCGAAGGTGGGAATTTGAACACAGAACATCCTCGCCGGGATACCCGCAAAGCAACGGGAAGGTGGAAGCAGCCGTCAAAATGGCCAAACGACTCATGAGTAAAGCTGCAGCAGCTGGACGTGATACTTATTTGGCCCTGCTGGATCATCGCAACACTCCAAGCCAAGGCATCAACACAAGTCCAGCGCAGAGGTTACTCAGCAGACGGACCAGAACTTTGCTGCCCACAAAGACCACATTGCTGGAGCCAGAGGTGAGTGACAGCAAACAAGGACTGATAAATAACAGGCGCAGACAGGAGAGATACTACGATCGCACTGCGAGGGACTTGGACTGCTTGAGAACCGGGGACAAGGTTAGAGTCCAACCCCTGGTGCCGGGGAAGAAATGGAAGAAAGGTAAGGTGATTACACCGGTGGCGTCTAGATCGTATGAGGTTGAGTTAGAGTCAGGTGGAGTGTTAAGGAGGAATCGGCGCCATCTCAGATATGCGGGGGGCTCACCCACAACACCAGCCCAACATGAACAAAGAACACAACAAACAATGACCATGCACAGTGGACAGAGTAACAATATTGTTACTACGAGGTCTGGTCATATGGTTAAACCACCAACCTATTTGAAGGACTATACGGTGTAAAAGACACTGGCCAGGTTTCAGTTCCTTTGTTTGGAGCACGTCGTTGTATTGAAGAAAAATAAAAAAAAGGGAAAAAAAAGGAAAGACAAATAACTGATGTTACATTTGAGGAATGGGATAAAGAAAATGTATAAATAGGTAATGGGAGGATTTGGTAAGGACATTCGGTTAAGTACGTTCTATTCAATGAAATGTGAAAAAAAAGAGAGAAAGGATGTAACAAGAGGAATGTTGTTTTATATGTTCATGTTGTAGGGGGAACGTTTACAAAGTAACACAGGGGAGTTGAGAGAACAGACTAGGCTAAGGAGAATGTACGGTTGTGTGACTCGTGTACTAATAAAGTTCTAGTAAGCAATTATACTGCTTTAACCGTCCGTTCTGTATAGTTGATGAACAGAACAGAGTGAAACATTCACGAGTCCTTCATGGTTTGCGCTGAGCTTGCTCAGTGAGTCACCAAGTTCAAGAATACCGTGCGTGAGCAGGCTGCTGAACGTGCTGGACCATAGGTGGCACCCCGAGCTGCACCCCGAGCAGCCCCTTGTACAGCACCTGTAATTGCTCCATGGACTTGCCTGTCATCTGCTCCCTCTACTCTGGAGGCCGTGGCTGTCGGTTTTCCACCTCCATCCGTGGACCACTCCAGAGCCAGTGGGGAACCCATTCAGTTAGTGCACGCCTCTCTGTCGCAAAAAGAAAGAGAGAGACTCTACCGTGAGGGGCTGTGTGCCTATTGCGCCTCTTCCAAACACCATCGCGCTGTCTGTCCTCTCCGTTTGGGAAACGGACAGACCAAATAAGTAGGGAGGGGCTCCTACCTGGTCCGTCAAGGGAGTCTGAGGCCTCCAAAGTTGACCTGGAGGCCATTCCCATCCCGTATTGTGACCTGGCAGAGGTCTTTAGTTAAAAAAAAGGTGTTATTAGATAACACCTCTAATCTGACCTTACCACTTCCTCTGCCATATGACCTGGCCATACGACCTTCTGCCGGGTGCGTTACTGCCCCGCGGCCGTCTCTATTCCCTTTCAGTAACAGAACAGTGGGCAATGGAGGATTACATCAATGAAGACATCTCCGGCGGCTGTGGGATTCTCTTTTGGAAAGAAAAAAGACAGGGGTCTCCGCCCGTGTGTCAACTATCTGGGGCTTAACCGCATAACGGTGAAGAACAGACACCCGCTACTACTCACTAATACTGCCCTGGACGCCCTCTCTAGTGCTACAGTATTCACTAAATTGGACCTTAGGAGCACCTATAATCTGGTGTACATCAGGAAGGGTGATGAGTGGAAGATTACTGGAAGTTTTTATTACTCCTACAGGTCATTATGAGACCCTTGTAATGCCGTTCGGCTTATGTAATAGTCCGGCGGTGTTCCAGCAGCTGATTAATGATCAGCCGGTGGACTTTTGTCTGCCTGGATGACATTTTAATATACTCTAAAACCATCGAAAAGCATATCCAGCATGTCTGAGCGGTGCTCCAGAAGTTGCTGGCCCACCAACTTTACTGTAAGTTGGAGAAATGCGCTTTCCACCAGTGTTCCACTACATTCTTGTCATCACCCCTAAAGGTGTGGCCATGGAACCCCAGAAATTGGATGCTGTGCGTAATTGGCTTAAGCTGCTCCAGCGTTTCTTAGGTTTTGCGAGCTTCTATAGGAGGTTCATCCGGGACTTCAGTTCTGTTGCGGCACCTCTGACTCCTCTCACCAAGCCATCAAGTCAGCCTTTCCATCTCGACTCTTCTGCTTCCCAGGCCTTCCGTTGTTTGTGCCTGCTCTTCACCTCAGCTCCCATCCTCCTTCACCCGGATCCAGCCAAATCATTCTTTGTGGAGGTGGACGCCTCCAATGTGGGCATAGGAGCCGTTCTCTCCCTGCGAGGTCCAGACCAGAAACTGCATCCCTGCAGTTTCTTCTCCAGAAAATGTAATTCTACTCAACAGCGGTACGGGGTAGGGGACAGTGAGCTGTTGGCCATCAAGTGGGTTCTGGGAGAATGGCGTCACTGGTTCCAGGGTGGCGGTGAACCATTTGTGGTCTGGACTGATCATCAAAAGTTAAATAGCTTAACCTGAGGCAGGCGTGGTGGGCGCTGTTTTTTGAACAGTTTGACTTTCAACTTTCGTGACTTTCAACATATCCCCAGGCCTGTCCTCCCTTCACAACTCAGCATTTCACCTTTGTGATGGGAGCCAGAAGATCCTCTCCGCCGGGTGCACACTTTGGATCCTCCTCTGGCAGACACCCCACCTGGACACTATGAGGTCCGATGTTCCACAATGAGGTCATGATTCCACCTCGGCTGGGCACCAAGGAATCCGTCAGACTGCAACTTTTATTAAATAGGCATTTTGGTGGTTGTCTATGAACAAAGATATTCAAACTTATGTCCAGGTGTGTGCGGTGTGTGCCCGGGCCTTTCAGCCTCATGCCCGGCTCACTCTCTTAGGCAAGCCCTCGGTGGTAACAGCGAGCGTCCTTTGTGGCCATCTCAGGTCTGAAGACCCCAAGCAAGGTGCCATTTGAGTCCTTGCCCCTACCTACTACGTGGCAGAAAGCACCAGAAGAGGCTATGCGGCCTAGCCAGCCTGTAGCCGAGAACAGGCTCCTGCTGCAGCAATGCCTGGCGGTAAAACAGTGGCTGAAGGAGGAGCTCACAGGAATGATTGCGAGTTTGATGAGTGCCCTGAGACAGCAATTGGACCAGCTGCTGCGGCCAACTTCTGAGGGTCCAAGGACCCAGAGTTGCTGCCCCAGGTGCATGCGATCCAGGGCCAAGTAGCTGCACCACTGAGCCAAGCTACCTAGCAAGAGTGCCAAGCCAAGGCGGACAAAGTACCTAACTTCAGTACTTAAGTGAAAGTACAGATACCACTAGTCAAATGTTACTCCAATACAAGT
>JBBIGA010068676.1:0-12123 GCA_037576975.1 Alestes dentex
GTGTGTGTGTGTGTGTGTGTATGTGTGTGTGTGTGTGTGTGTGTGTGTGTGTGTGTGTGTGTGTGTGTGTGTGTGTAAGTATGTACTATGTTAACTTTCTGGCTGTGGGTTTATAGGAATTAAAGATGCATTAGATCCATTTGGTTCTATGGATTTTGCCATTTTACTGATTTTCTAGTCTATGAAAAAGGATGAATGAAACTATAAGTCCATATAAAAGACGACAAGCCGTCAGTGTTTGGGTCTCTGCTCGTATTAATAGTTGCTGTTATTTTATTCAATAATAACATTCAGTTCAGATTGAAACACTACAATCTAAAAAAAAATATATATATCTGCCTTTCCAAATATGAGGCATTCTGGATATTAAAGGGGAACTTCAGCAACTTTTCAAAATTCCCACCTAAAGAAGAGGTTTAGATGTGGTTCAGAGTGGGTTTGGTGTGAAACGGTGGAACAAGACATCTTCCTCGAAAAGCTCCCTCACAGAACGTGATTTCATTGAGCTGTTATGGTTGCACTGCCTGACACCTGAGACATTGTTTTACCAGAGTTTTGAGAAACGTATGGTCTTTAAACATAACCCACTTCTGGTGGAGGGATACATGCAGACTGTCATGAGGCAAATCAGTCCTCAAAGAAAACGTTTCTTTCAGATTTTCCATCGTTATGCCATTAACAACGAATCAAGTTGCTCCACAATTAACGATTTGACGTCAAACAGTTTTGGAAATATTTTGTTTTAAGGCTCAACCATGGAATAATGCAGTAACGTTTATGGACTTTCCCTTTGATTTAGAATTTCTACATTTTTGCTTTCTTAATAATGATCTGAAACACTACACTACACTACGTGACACCCATATAAGCCTATTATAACAACTGACATAAAACTACATTAATATTTTTAAAAGATTTTTTTGAGCAAGCATCAGTTGTTATAAAGAATGCTTTAGTCTACTTCACTGAAGCCTATATATATATGTTTATGTAGTTTAATACTAATTGTGATAAAGAGCTTATGTAGCTGTTATGAAGCTTTATAAATGCTGCCCTACTGTAAAGAGTTCAGGATTTTTTTTATGTCTACATGCAGCAGAATTCGTTTTAATTCATAAAATAGTGTATTAAAACAGCAGCTCAAATGCCGAGAGTGGTGGGGACGAACCACCCTCCTGACCTCCTGTCCACTCTTATTATCATGTCCACTCTTATTAAAGGGCCGCAAAAGTGTCTGGATGTGTGTGTGTATGTTTTTATGGTGTGTGTGTCGTCTCATCACAGTAAACCAACGGGTGAAAGGAACTAATGATAATGTGACAATTGGACAAAACGTCTGCGTGTGTGTTTTTGTGTGTGTGTGTGTATGTGTGTGTGTGTGTGTGTGTGTGTGTGTGTGTGTGTAAGAGATCAGTCTTATTGATCTGGAAGCCCTGTACAAGTGCCAGTATGAGAGTCTACGAATGAGTCTGTGCTTGAGTGTACGGTGCCACAGTGTGTGTGTGTGTGTGTGTGAGGCAGAGTGAGAGGGATCAGTCTTATTGATCCTGAAAACCCTGTACAAGCGCCAGTACAGTGGCTTGAGTCTGTGCTTGAGTGTATGGAGCATGTGTGTGTGTGTGAGTGTGTGTGTGTGTGTGTGTGTGTGTGTTGACTCGGGTGCTGAGCGCTGTAATCAGAGAGTGACCACACAAAGGCCGCTCCGCTCTGCTTTCGCAGTCGCACACACCGCAGCTTTACTAAATCATCCTGTTCGCCTCACCATGAACTGATATACAGCCGTGTGCAGTACACGCAACACAGTGATATATACATCTATCTATCTATCTATCTATCTATCTATCTATCTATCTATCTATATATCTATATATCTATCTATCTATCTATCTATCTATCTATCTATCTATCTATCTTTCTGTCTGTCTCAAGGTGCCTCCAGATTCCACAGATCACAGTCTAATTGAGAATCTGTGGCACTAGTCTGATCCATGGAGGCTCCACCTCACAGCTTACAGGACTTAAAGGATCTGCTGGTGATGCAGAATGTCAGCAACTTCAGAGGTCCTGTGGAGTTCACGCCTGGATCAATCAGAGCTGTTTTGGTGGCGCATGTATAATTAAGTGTGTGTGTGTGTGTGTGTGTG
Source organism: Alestes dentex (assembly GCA_037576975.1). Taxonomy (NCBI): domain Eukaryota; kingdom Metazoa; phylum Chordata; class Actinopteri; order Characiformes; family Alestidae; genus Alestes; species Alestes dentex. The sequence continues at coordinate 2,145 of JBBIGA010068676.1, forward strand.
TGTGTGTGTGTGTGTGTGTATAGTGATTTTATGTGTTTCAATGTCTTCACACAACAATTCCTTAAACTCCTTGTTGAAGTCCAGTATTTCTTGTATTTTCCTTCAGAAACCTAGTTTAACTCGATCAGTCCTTCATTAAATTAAATGCTGATGGAGTTTCACAATCCAAACAACGGCTGGAGGAACCGAGGAGGAATCTGGAACCGAACCTGTGTTTTCCCCTTACCAGCTCACACAGTATCAACTACTTTTCTTATGCACATTATTTGTCTATTTCTCATCATATTAGTATTCTGCCTTCCTGCCTTAAGTGAAGGTTATCATTGGGCCATTAGCTCACTTCAGTGACTTTTCTTTATATTTGTTCATTTCAAGCTCAGACAGTCTTGAGATGAGTTAGGAATCTGAAAGATACATATTGAACAAAAAGGTGCTTTGCCTGTCAAGCTTTGTAGCTCGCTCATTTAAGCTGTGGCTTCAGAAACATGATGTCATGGGATCAAACCCAAGTCTTTAGCTTTATGGTTTACGTGGCACACTTAATCTGAAAGTCAAATATCCCAAAAAGTGCCCTAGCTCTGTAGCTCACAGTTTAAGCTATGGTTTCAAAAACAGAAGGTTGTGGGATCAAAGCGGAGTCTTTAACTTTATGTCTTGCACATTACACGTCATGTGAAAGTCAAATATCTTAAATAAGTTAGTCAGGCTGTCAAGCCCAGTAGCTCCCTGGCTTTAGTGGCGGGCTCTTGACTGGAAGGTTGTAGGATCTAATCGCATGTTTTCCTTTAAGGTCTTGTATGTCACACTTCATCTGAAAGTCAAAGGTCCAAAAATAAGCCGTGTGTTCGTCCTGGCTCTGTAGCGCACTGGTTTAAGCTGTGGGTTCAAGTCTATAAGGTCATAGGGTCAACTTGAAGTCTCCTGCTTTATATCTTGCACGTCACATTCATCTGAAAGTCAAATATCTTTGAAAAATCTGGCAAAGTTGTCAAGCCTGGTAGTTCACTGGCTATGGCTGTGGTCTTCAGAGCTGAAGGTCGTGGGCTCTAATCTGACTTTTAAAGCTTGTATGTCACATTTCATCCAAAAGTTAAATGTCCAAAAAAATGTGGTTTGGCTGTGGCTCAGTGGTGAGAGCATTGGCTCCAAGACCAGGAGTGTCTGGGTTCTAATCAAAGTGTTTAGCTTTATGTCTTTCAGAACTCATTTGAAAGTCAAATTAAAAAAAAAAAAAGCGTCATAACTGTGAGATCTTGTGGCTCAGTGGTATGCCTGGATTTGAACCTGGATGGAACTGTAGATTGTTTATGAGAGCCAGAAGGTCATGGGCATCCAGTCTTCCTGACTTAAGGGAAGGTTATCGTTGGGCCGTTGGCTCGCTTCTGTGGCTTGTCTTTTTATTTGTTCATTTCAAACTCAGACAGTCTTCAGGTTGAGATGAGTTAGGAATCCAAAAGATATATACAGAAAAAAAGGATGGTTGATTGTCAAGCTGTGTAGCTCACTTGTTTAAGCTGTGGCTTCAGAACCATGAGGTCATGTGATCAAACCCAAGTCTTCAGCTTTATGTTTTACATGGCAAACTTCATCTGAAAGACAAATATACAAAAAAGTGTGGGCTGCTTTGATTTAAGCTGTGGCCTCAGTACCAGAAGGTTTTGGGATTATACCCGTCTTTAGTTTTCGATTCTTGTATGTCACAATTCATCTGAAAGTCAAATATCCAAAAAATGAGTTGAGCTGCTGGCCTAGCTTTGTAGCTCACAGTTTAAGCTACTGTCTCAAAAACAGAAGGTTGTGAGATCAAACCTGAGTCTCTAACTTTATGTCTTGCATGTCACACTTCATTTGAAAGTCAAATATCTTAAATAAGTTAACCAGACTGTCAAGCCCAGTAGCTCCCTGGCTTTAGTGGTGGACTCATGATGGGAAGGTTGTAGGATCTAATCACATGGTTTCTTTTAAGGTCTTCTATGTCACACTTCATCTGAAAGTCATATGTCCAAAAATAAGCCATATGTTTGGCCTGACTCTGTAGCGCACTGATTTAAGCTGTGGGTTCAAGTCTAGAAGGTCATGGGATCAACCTAAAGTCTTGTGCTTTATATCTTGCACGTTACAGTCATCTGAAAGTCAAATATCTTAAAAAAGCAGATGAAGTTGTCAAGCCTGGTAGCTCACTGGCTTTGGCTGTGGTCTTAAGAGCCAAAGGTTGTGGTATCTAATTTGGCTTTTAAATCTTGTACATCACATTTCATCTGAAAGTTAAATGTCCAAAAAAATGTGGTGGTGGGTGTGGTTGAGTGTGGCTCAGTGGTGAGAGTGTTGCCTCCAAGACCAGGAGTTTGTGGGTTTTAATCAAAGTGTTTAACTTTATGTCTTTCAGACCTCATCCGAATGTCAAATTTCCAAAAAAAAGGAATCACAGCAATGGGATTCTGTGGCTCAGTGGTATCCCTGGATTTGGGCTTACATGGAACTGTACATTGTTTATGAGAGCCAGAAGGTCATGGGCTTGCAGTCTTAAGGGAAGGTTATTGTTGGGCCATTGGCTCACTTCAGTGACTTGTCTTTCTATTTGTTCATTTCAAACTCAGACAATCTTCAGGCTGAGAGCAGTTCAGAATCTGAAAGATACATAGAGAAAAAAAGGGCCGTTGCTTGTCAAGTCATGTAGCTCACTTGTTTAAGCCGTGGCTTCAGAAACATGAGGTCATGAGATCAAACCTAAATCTTTAGATTTGTGGTTTACATAGCACACTTCATCTGAAAGTCAAATATCCAAAAAATGGGTTGAGCTTCTGGCCCAGCACTGTAGCTCACAGTTTAAGATATGGTCTTAAAAACAGAAGGTTGTGGGATCAAAGCTGTCTCTCTAACTTTATGTCTTGCACATTACACTTCATCTGAAAGTCAAATATCTTGACTGGAAGGTGGTAGGATCTAATCAGATGGTTCTTTTGAGGTCTTGTATGCCACACTTCATATCTTCTTGTAGGATCTAATCACATGGTTTCCTTTAAGGTCTTGTATGTCACACTTCATCTGAAAGTCAAAGGTCCAAAAATAAGCCACATGTTTGTCCTGGCTGTGTAGCGCACTGGTCTAAGCTGTGTGTTCAAGCCTAGAAGGTCATGGGATCAACATGGAGTCTTCTGCTTTATATCTTGCACGTCACATTCATCTGAAAGTCAAATATCTTAAAAAAGCTGGTGAAGCCATCAAGTCCTGTAGCTCACTGCCTATGGTTGTGCTCTTAAGAGCAAAATATTGTGGGTTCTAATCTGACTTTTAAATCTTGTCTGTCATATTTCATCTGAAAATGTTTGTGGTGAAAGCACTGCCTTCAAGACCAGGCGTTTGTAGTTTCTAATCTTAGCTTTTAGCTTCATGTCTTTCAGACAGCCCTCATCTCAGGGTCAAATTTCCAAAAAAAAAGCACAGCAGCTGTGAGCTCTTGTGGCTCAGTGGGAAAAACACTGCCTTTGATACCAAAAGGTTGGGGGTTCTAATCTGGGTGTTAAACTTTATGTCTTTCAGACCTCATCTGAAAGTCAAATGAAAAAAAAGGCAAACTAGCACCAGCATCCTGTGGCGCTGTGGTAAGAGCATGGCCTCCAAGACCAGGAGGTTGAGGGTTCAAATCTGCACCTTTAGCTTTATGTCGTGAACATCAGACCTCATCTGAAAGTCAAATGTCCAAAAAAATGGCCTAAGTGCTGTGAGATTCTGTGGCTCAGTGGTAAGAGTACTGCAGCCGAACCTGGAGAGTGTAGGTTCTAATCTGCACCTTTAGCTTTATGTCTTGACCGTCAGACCTAATCTGAAAGTCAAATGTCCAAAAAAAGGCATGAGTGCTGTGAGGTTCAGTGGTTTAGTGGTAAGAGTACTGCTTCCAAACCTGGAGGGTGCAGGTTCAAATCTGCACCTTTAGCTTTATGTCTTGAACGTCAGACCTAATCTGAAAGTCAAATGTCCAAAAAAAGGCATGAGTGCTGTGAGATTCTATGGCTCAGTGGTAACAGTACTGCCTCCAAACCTGGAGGGTGCAGGTTCTAATCTGCACCTTTAGCTTTATGTCTTGAACGTCAGACCTAATCTGAAAGTCAAACTTCCAAAAAAAAGGCATGATAGCTGTGGGATCCTGTGGCTCAGTGGTAAGAGCAATGCCTCCAAGATTCAGAGGTCATGGGTTCAAATCCTGGGCAGGGGTCTCCACAAACACCAATACCTGAGAAAGGGGGGGGAACTCATTCGTCGGCCCCCCCCGGGCTCCTGAGCGATGAGACACTGGGGTTATAGAGCCTGAAACAAGAGATAGACGGGGGTTTTACTGCCCGAAACACGGCGTCGAACTTTTGAGACAGTAAAGGAACAAACTAACTAGCTAGTTGGGTTCTAGTGTTTTTAAGTTTGTTAGGTTTAACTGTCTTAAAAGTGTATTCTTTCCAGCATCTTTATGTGTATTAGGCAAGATTTGAACCACAATCTCCCTGTATTAGAGGCAAGGACTCTACCACTACTCCACCTAGTCTCACACACTGCCAAAACTTTTTTTGGGGGGTTTGTCTTGTAGATTGGCAGCTTGGTAGAAGCTGCCAGAATAAGTTCTATAAGTTCATCTTGGGCAAAAACATGCTTAGTTATGAGATCTTTCTTAAGTGATCCTGGTTGAAACCAGAGTAAGAGGAACAATATCAACAGAAAGTGACTCAGAATCATGATCAGAAGAATCTTTTTTTGATCCTGGAGGAAATTGCTAATGGACTGTTGATTTGAACCATCTGCAGTTATCAGGTTTATAAGAGCTGCTTCTTTGCAGTTTGGTGCTCTGGCTGATCCTTTGGCTTCTTGTTGACAGAACAAGAGGAGTCTGACGGACTGAACAGAACAATGACTTTATGAGCTCTGGTTGAGATCAGCGGCGGATGAGGTAAAGATGACAGTGTGTATTTTATTAGAACATTTTCTGCAGCAGCTTGGTTTCAGCTGGTGGATCATCAGTGAGGTTCTGGCGACTCACATTTGTATCTTAAACCTGTTTCTCTGACAGCATCATGTGTTTGAATCAAAGGTTGATTTGCCTCAAAATGCGTTCCAGTTTCATGAGTGTAGAACTTATGGTTAAGCACCATGGTTGAGTCTTTTTGTGGAACGTATTTTATTCATTTCAGGCAAAGCTGAAATCAGCATGTATAAGAATGGAACATTTGCTTTTATATCAATTCATTTTATAACATATAAACTCACAGAAAGGGATCTTTGCTTGAAGCCATAGAACCTTTCAGTTGATTGTTCCATTGAGAACCACTTTTGTAAAAGAGATGCGTCAGTAAAATTTGAAGAACCTCCATGAAGGATCTGTGATTAAACCTCAACCTGGTAAATGGCTTATGTGAAATTTCATTAAACCATGAAAAGGTTCTTCACCTTCACATCTCATAAGCCTGTTTGTTCAGGAACGGATAGTTCTAGTGAGATGCTCCAATAACACATTGCGGCACTTTGAGAAAACGAGGCTGTCTCAGGTGGGGATAATCGGTACTACGACTCCAGTTAAGATGTTGATTTGTTGAGTCAGAGTTAACTTACCAGGGGCTGGACAAGCTTTCACACCTACAGAGGAGTTGGCATTGACCAATAATAGAGAGAGGCCCATTCTGGAGGGGTAGAGGGAGGTATCCAGTCAGACACAGGTGGCAGGAATGTCCACCCTTTATGTGCAGGTTAATATCAAAATCATTTTTGTACAGTGTGTAAATTTGTGCAGTCATAACATTCCATTTCATGTGTTGTGTTCAGTGGAGGAAGAGAATATTGAGCTGCTCCACCTGCAGAGTCCAACGTCTCCTGTGATCCTGAGGTACAGGTGAGTGTGCAACATGTGTGAACCATGCGACATGATGCGACATGACAAATGTACTCCTTTAATTTTCAGGAGGATGTGGGTGATGAAACACTGCTGATTCTCCCTTTTTGTCTATGTAGGCTGGAGCAGACGATGTGCGCAGCCTGTACGAGCGCATGCTCGAGCTTGACAGCGCTAAAAACAAAACTTGAAATAAAAAACAACAAACCTTGAAAAGAAGGTATTGCCATACGTTCACAAGTCTTTCATCAGTGTGTGTGTGCCATCATTGAATTTTCACTTTCCATTTGTAGGACCGGGAGCAAATAAATAAAAACATGACAAAGCTTCAATGTGTTCATAGCCTGTATCTTCTTTTTAATACATAAAAAAGTGCTGTGTGATGGCCTCTCTCACAGCACGCCCCGTGGGGAGGTTGAGGGACAAAGGGTCAACAATATCAGGGGGCACAGGCATCCAGACTGGGGTCTTTTCTCTTCTGATGGTGGCGATGTTGTGTAGAAGAACACATGCTGACACCAGCCCTTTCAGGCAAAACGTGCCTTCAAGATACCAAAAGTCATTTCAATCCCGCCCCTCGTGTTGGCATGAGCTGGTGATCACATGTCATCTAAGGACTGAAAGTCATTAGCTCGTTTTGCTATTGTGACATCAAAGTCATGTTCATATAAGACATCCCTGAATAAAAGTTGTGCCACAGTGTTAAACAAGGACATAATTTACATCAGGGTAGACCAGCAGCCTATGTGGGAGAGAAAACGACTGAAATCTTGTCAGACAAAGGAGGGGGAAGAAACGTGAGATGCCTTCTAGATAGTACATGAACGTCATAACCAATATGGATTATGGATGAGGCTAGGAAAATACAAATCACTACCTTATGCAGATCCAATAAGTGGAGAGAAGGTGAACTGAACGTAGGACATCATGTAGTCCACAGCCCATTTATCAGATAAATTAAGATATGATAAAAGATACCTGTACATTGATTTCCGATTCACATAATTGCCCTCATGCTCTCCCAGGGGTGTCCTGATAGGGATGTGTGTTCAATCGACGGCTCCTATGACCCTTGGAAATCATGTGGTGACATTGTGGTCAGTTTAAGCCTCACTTCGCCTGTGCAAATAGACTTTTACAATAAAAAAAATAAAGATAAAACAATTTAATAAAAATTACAACCAAAGAATCTGTCGGTCTCTGAAAACCCTCGAGCTGCGGAGAGAGCCAATCACAGTTCAGGCGCCGAGGTCCCGGGGATTTTCCAGGCACGCCATTGGCTGTGGAGGATGGCGTGGAGGGGCGGGGCTTACGGAAAAACGCGACTTCAACGAGAACATATTCAGGTTTGAGAAGCTGCGTAAATTGCCATGGCAACATAGCTCGGGTTAAACCTAATCACCTTTCGTAGTACGGCTTAATCACGAAGTTGATCAAGTTACTCTGGAACTTACCGTGATAAGTACGAGCCCCTGGTCCTTTTAGCGCCTTCCCTTCTTTACCAAACCCACTTCAACACAGCAAGGGCTTGATAACCAGCTGATTAGTTGGATCAGACATTTTGGAAGCATTGAAAATGCTCAGATGTTTAGAGCAGTGAGCCTCAGGAACTGGAAAACACCGTTTGAATGTTGATGTATGTTGCACCGTGGTCCGTGGAGAAACATCTCATCAAACTATTTACGTGTTTACACCTGCTGATGACGGTGTAACCTTGAACCTTCAACTGTTTTAGAGCTGTCCTGGGAGCTCAGTATTCCAGTGGACAACCTGATGCACCTGTCCCAGCTCATTATCTCTCTGAAGACCTTGATTGGCTGGTTCAGATCCATAAGCATGCAGGAAAGTGGATCTCCAGGACCTCCCAACACAGAACTGGTTTGAGCTATTGGGGGGGGAAACAGGTTTGTTAGAAGTGTTTTCAAGTCCTGCTCCTGTAGAGTGTTTTCCCAGCACACCTGATCCAACTAATCAGCTCATTACCACACCCTTACTGTGTTGAAGTCAGTTTCTTAAAGAAGGAAAGCATTTAAAATGCAGGGTAGTGGCTTCCAGGACCAGGATTAGGAAACCCATGTTAGAGAAGGAAACACCACAATCTGGAGGGCAGTAGTGCTCCAGGAGTAAGACTGAGAAGATCAAGATATTCCAGTATTTCCCAACCTTGGTCCTGGAGGCCACCCTGCCCTGCACATTTAAGTTCTGTCTCTTCTTTAAGAAACCACTTCAACACTGATTAGTTGGATCAGGTGTGGTGGAGCAGTGAAAACTCCTCAATGTGCAAAGTTGGAGGCCACCTGGTCCAGGGTTGGAGGACTTGGAGACAATTAGAATTTCTTGTAGGCCACTACTGCTTCTGACCAAACACTTCCAATAAAATGATGGACAGAAGAATCAGTTTTACTTCCAGTTTTGACTTGCTTCTGTTCATTTAGACGTTAGTATAGTCCGACTGAACAATACCTTGAAAAGGTTCTCTCAAATAGAGATGTCCAACTTCAGTCCCATAAAAACTGAAGTAGATTGCATGAAATAATCTAAACTGTTGATGTTTCAAACTCTTGAGAGATGTTTGCTTCCTTTGCTCACTTTTTCTCATGCAAGACAAATGAGAGGTCTGTAAACGGGAGCCTGAACTGGACCTGTCGATTTGGCTGGTACTGCAAAATCTGAAGCCCCAATCAGCTCAGTTTTACCTTGTTACTAAGTGGTTGAGTTGGGATGAGCTGATATCTGTAATACGCAAACACTGTTTTTTTTTTTTTTTTTAAGTAACACCATCTGGCAGAAGGTTTTACAGCATTAGGGCCTCCATAACCAGGATGGCGAAGTTTCTTCCCCCTGGTCACCAGACTCCTGAATCAGAACTTAATTGACAAACTGTACATAAGATAAGAGAAACCTTTATTAGTCCCACAAGGGGGAAATTTTGTTTTACATGGCAGAAAGTGGACAGAAACAAAGATAAGAGCAGCACAAATGAAAAACAATAAAAAGTATACCAACAGTACAGTATAAAATGTACACTATACATTCTAGGAATATAAATATGGACATCTGTACAGTAAATTATATATATATATATATGTAAATGTAAACTATATGCATATGTAGACTAAGGCAAGTATGTATGTGTAGAGTGGATAAATAAGTAAATATAAGAACACTGTAGATATACACACACACACAGGTACACAATGGTGTGACAGGCATTGACAATAACAGTGGAAATGCACCAGAAAAATTGCACATTTTTAATTGCACATTTTGCCCAGTAGTAATAGTTCCACATGGAAAATTGCACTCAAGTAATATTGCACAGAAGAGAAACTACCATGGTGTATTGGATGTGTGTGTTTTTGTGGGTGTGTGTGTGTGTGTGCTCATCTGCAAGATCTTTGTTGTGGAGTCTGACAGCGGTTGGAAGGAAAAACCTGCAGAATCTCTTGACATCATACACACACACACACACACACACACACACACACACACACACACTGATCTGAACTGTTTTCTTTCCCTCAATCACTGTTCTGACATCCTCAACTGCCACTGTAAACATCTTATTTATGTACTGTTGCTGCTACTTGCTGTTTTGCACATTTATTCATGGCTGTGTACTTTTCTTTACATTCCTTTGAACACCTTTATTGGACACCGGACTGCTGCCAGACTCGTCCTGTATCGTACTGTAGCTCGTTTCCTGCACTCTCTCTTTAGTTCTGTCCTGCCACCACCCTGCAGTCTCGTGTTGTTCTCTGTTTTTGTTCTTTGTGTTGCTCCATGGCCCTAAATGAATGTTGTTTCATTCCACTGTTCTGTGCATATGGTTGAAACGACAAACACCTACTTGACTTGACCTTGATCTACTTTTTGCAGGACGTACCTGGCAGAGAACAGCAAGCGTTTCTATCCAACATCTGCAGAGCTTTTAGGAACACAGCCTTAGGCTCGAACATTACTGAGAGACAGAAAGAGTGCAAGAGAGTGCAAAATACACTCCTTCAAATAAAAACAAATGTACTACATTAGAAAAACTTCTTCTTTCTCTTTCGGCTTTACCCTTCAGGGGTCGCCACAGCGAATCATCTGTCTCCATTTAGTCCTATC
>JBBIGA010068707.1:0-12122 GCA_037576975.1 Alestes dentex
CCAACATCTGACAGAAAAACTACAGAATAATAAAAAAAACTGTAATTAATGAATTACGTAAATGTAATTAATTATGCTAAATTGCTCCTGAGTGACTTAAACAGTTCTAATAATTTAGCAAAATAAAATCTTTCATTGTGTCTCCAAGCTCTGTTATTCCTAGTGTATCTATCCTTTTCTAAAATCACACAGTCATAAAATTTAAATGAATCACTGCATCACTTGGTGAAAAGGATGGTGGAATTTAAAATGTCATTTTTGTCTGTGTATCATAGTTTTAACGTTTCATGCATAATGTGTACGACTATACAGGCGCCAGATGGTCTAACGGCTTTCAACAAAAGAGGAATAATGGCTGACTTAAGCTACAAATCTAAACCCTGTTACCAGATCTGACAGTGTCCCAGAAAAGCTTGGAGGATGCAAATTCCTCTTTTCATAAAATGACTGATTGTTTGGCTCTGTGATACCGATATTGCACAAAAACAAAAACAGCCAGAAGCTCTTTACACCATGTTAACATTTTGTGATGGATGGAACAATGGCAATGCTCCAAAATGACTTTTTTGTTAACCTATGAGAAAGTTCAAATTTTTTTGCTGTGGGGTGCCCTTCATAAGCCTACATGACACATACATAAATCTTTTATGAGATATTCCATTTTGTGACATATTCCAAGAAGCCTCAGCTGGTTTAAAGACTGCTGTTTTCAACTTTGATGTCATTTTAACCCACCAAGTCTTACAGCAACTGATGATTGTTAGAATAAGCCTTTATGAATTTTTATACTGGAGTATGTCAGTTGTCATGAAAGGCTTATATAGGTGGCATGTAGCTTTATGAATGCTGCCTTATAGTGAAGTGTTACTCTAAAAGCTGCTTTTCAAGGTTATGTTCCACCAGCAACAACATGCTAATTTGACCAATAGTAGATACATGCTATTAGCAAATCGCCTTTCACTTTCAGAAGGTGTAACCCATTTGTAACACAAAATGAATGTTAAACTGTACTGTAGTTACCACTGTTAATACAGCATTTCTGCAATAAACATTGCTTATTCAGACAATGTTATCACTTTTTCTTTTGTTTTGAAGTTTTGATATTAACCTTTAGAATTCAAAGTGTGTCAGTAAAATCTGATTTCAGTAAATATAAAAGGTATGAAACCTGTGTCTGTTCTCCTACATGCTCGATGTTTGCTGCTATTTCTCTCAGCGCGCCGCCACTCGACCGCTCTCCGGACCCCCTCCCTCTTCGGATTTTCCCCTCCCACTTGTGGTCGGAGACTATCCTGAAAGTTCTCCCAGATCAAAGACCTTGTGTTTTTTTCTGGTTGTTTCTGAGACTTAAAATAAAATAAATTTGTGTTTTTTTATGGCCATTTGTATGTGGCGTTTTTTTGAATCCCCAGTAGCGTTTATTATTATTATATATAGGGCGCTAGTAGCCTAGTGTGTAAAACACTTACCACAAAGTTGCAGGTTCAACCCCCCCCCCACTTTCTACCACTGTGTCCTAAAGCAAACCCTCAGTTGCTCCAGGGGGACTGTCCCTGTAAGTAATGACTGTAAGTCGCTCTGAATAAGAGCATCAGTCAAATGCCCCTTTATATGTTGCTTAAATTACAATAACTTTGGTTCTGCGTGACATAGGAACACCAAACTAAGCTCAGCATGGCATCTGACACCTCGAGCATCAACACAAACTGGGAGAACTTCCATATAGGAAGTTGTTTTGCTGTATGATGATAATTTACCATTTGTTGCGCTTCTGGTACGGATTAATATCAAAGTTAACACTGTGGTATTGAACTCTACACAGCCTCTAAAGTACCTTTTGCACATCAAAGGCCTTGCGTAGCTTCTGGTAGTTGGTGATGGCTCGCATGGCTATGGGCAGCTTGCCGATGGTTTTCAGGTCAATGGGCCGTCTGTGGGCCGACGTGATGAAGGTGTTCATCCACCAGTATGTGCTTTTAGACAGCAGATTGACGAATGGCTGGAGGAAGCGGACTCCCAGGTCCTGCAGGTCTTTGGGGGGCTTCACCTCGGTGGGGTGAGAGAAGAACACATAGCGCTGGAACACAAAAGCAGCAGATGGAGGACAGGGAAGGATTACTCACACACCACCACTATACCGGCTAAAGAGGTCCTTGATATGGACGGCAGGTGTGCTGGTACTTTTGGATCCCAAAGGTTATTAAACAGATACAGTTCACCAACAAGATATACATCGCTGTTCTTTACAGACAACACTCCCAACCACCACAACTAAATTAGCTCATGTAATTAAATTGTGCACCACTGTGGCACGTTAAAGGACTGTGGCTTCTGTGGTCATTAGAGGTGGCAATATGACTGCATTAGTTTCGGCATGCTAGAGTAGATTATAGCCCATTATTATCTCACTAGACAGTGCAATAGATGATGATTAGGTATGCCCTCAATTTTTAGCCAAAATAATCCCCAGGACTCCTGGGTGCCGCAGGAACTGGCTTTGACAAAACTGGAGAGAAAAACTAGGTAAAAATGTAAAAAAAAAAGCAAAACAAACCTCCAAAAATAAAATAATTAAAAAAATAATAATTATAAATAAATAATTCCAAATATTTCTAGCCTGACTCTAGTATTGTTACTGTGTATATAGTCTCTGCTGTTTTAACGCATAAAACAGGAAATAAAATAATGTGAAACAAATCACATGTGAAACAAAATTTCTGTCACATACAAAAAAAATAGGAGACCACTGCAATTTATTTTGAAATCAGCATCTCTATGAGTATGACAACCATTCCATGCTAGTGTCTGTTAAATTCCTACACAAGAACCTTATTCTGCTTTATGAGGTACAGATTACTGATCACTTGAATCAAATCTTATTTAATGAGGAAAAGTATAAAAAACACTGCTGTAATCAACACTCTCCTCTCACAATGAGACCAGTTGGATTTGTTTTCTTTGAATTATTAAAATTCTGTAAACACTGCATCATTTCTCTTATTCTGATGTTTTGTCATTTCCTTTAAAATTATGCTTTAAAGAACAATATTTTTTTTTTTTTTGGAAATTAGGGAGAAGTATTGTCAGCAGTTCTTAAAAACGAAGGCATAGCTGTTCAGTTAACACTTGCACCTATAAAAGATAAAACCTGAGAGACTGAACATTTTTTTCCAGAGCTGTATTTTATCTTTTTATTATATGGAAATGATTGATCACGATTCTTTAAAACATGATGAATGGCATCAAGAAATCTCACATTTCACAATTTATTAGTTCATATTATTTTGAGTCATTCTAAATTAATTTTATGCGTTAACATGTCACAGCAGAGACAAGAAGCCTGGAAATGGGAGATTTCTTCATACCATCCATCATGTTCTAAAGAATTGTAATCAATCATTCACACATAACAAATACATTGTAAATACAAATACATTATGTTTATTTTATCAATGATGTACTCACTTAAATCACCTTCATTCAATGTGTATATTGAGTCATAATCAGATGTCTGAAAAGTTAAGATTGAGAGTCCCTATATCAACTGCTACCAATCCAAAAAACATGACCTCTGCTCACCTCAGCCTCGTGGTAAACGGCTTAAGCGATGGGGTGAAAGTGAGGGATTTATGCACCACCCCCCACCTTTGGTGGGGAGGACAGATGTAGGGTTTAAAACATGACAAAGCAGCTGAAATAGATAAAGCACAGCTAGTGCAATGCCTCTGTTCATTTAATCCCACATAGAGTGGGGAGGCTTTCCGTGAATGTGATTACGTAAGAAAGAGAGAGGATCATGGTGGACATCATAGGTAAGTGTCCCTGCCATGTAATTTGCTGTGTGACACTGGTAGCTTATCACAATTTCGACAGAAGGCTTCTGTCCGAGCCTATTTTGTGCCAACCTTCAACCCATAATATAAGCTTAAATGGGATTCACATGTTTCTGTCATTCAACATGTATAAAATGTTTACTAAATATGTGACTTTTGGGCTTTACATACTCTGCAGATATTAGGCAACCTTTTAAGCCAGAAAGTAAAAAATCAGGGCCTGCGGAATTGTTCACGCTCTGACAAACGAATCCATTGTTTTGCTGAATAAGTTTTACAGAACATCGGACAAAACTCCATTCCACCTAATGAGAAATTGTAGCACACTCGGATTTAGTCAAAACCCGACTTTAGAGTGTGTTATTACTGTCAACTTAGATTTATTTTCTATTTGTGTAAAAGACTGTGCTGTTAAGATAGATCAGGTTCATTCTGGGTTGGCTTGAATAATCTGAATGTCTGTTTTGCTTTGTTTTTTTTTAACATAGCAAACATTCTTTTAGTATTGAGAAGCTTTGTCCTATTTTCAGGCCACAACATGTGCAGCATTTAATCAGCAAAGGCCTTTAAAAAAGACAGCCTTTGTTACTGTATAGATTTTAAAAAATATAGCATTTTGAGTTTTGGCATCACTACGAAACCGAAAGCCCTAATTTTCCTCTTAAAATTACCTTAATTTTGACCTCATTTTCCCTTATAGGTAATTTAGGAAATTTAAAGGAAAAGTGCACAGATTTAGGCTGATTAAGGGGTAAAACTACAGAATTTTCACTTTGCTTTTTCAAAATTCACCCCTTAAATAATAGAACCTCCTTAATGAAGGGATTTTACACTCCTGCCTTAAATCTATTTTTAAGGTGAAATTAAGAGGTCGGTTTCACAAATAAACGCCCACTTAATTCAAATGAACGGGGTTTGGTGTATTTTCAGGGGTAAATTAAGGTAGGGTTAAGCACATTTTAAGTACATTGTGTTTCATCGTGTATCCACCTCTTTTTAGGCAGCCACTGAAGTTAGCAGAGGGGAGAGTAGTGATGTGCAGGTCAGGGCTTTTTATGACTCACACATGTCCGGCCCGTTATGAGTGCCAAACCACCCTGTCCAGCCCACAAAATATTAGGTTTTGAATATTTAACCTGAACCTGATGTGACCTGCAATATTTCCTTGATACATAACTTAGTGGAAACGTTGCTTTACCACTTTTTTCACCCACACATACAAAGTTTTCTAAAATGCTGACTTATTAGAAATTACATTTATTAGAAATATATCAACCCATGCATCACTAGCAGAAAAGCCTGAAATCCCATATTTAGGAGCACCTGGGCACAGTTGGTATGAACGTCAGTTTTATATGTACAGTGATATTTATCTTATCTCTGGCAAGTGCAGCACGAAAATCAGGAGCTCAGAGCCTCAAACCTGTCTTTTGGGTAAATTCTGGCAGTGGAAGAGGAGGAGAAACTGGCTGCTGCAGGTGCTAGCTAAAATTCTGGTCATGATAAATAGAATAATCATTCTAATACGCTGTCATTACACGCTTGCCATCTACATCACGGAGAATTAGAATCAGAATCAGAAAACTTTATAGATCCCAGAGGAGATTGCGTAGAAGCTCATAAAAGTTGTATTTGAATAAAAGTCTGCTTCTAAAGTTATACAGTCCGGAGACTGTAATCCATTCATTCATTGTTTGTCCTTACTGAATACATTTCAACAAAAATACTTAAAAATACTGTTGTATTCTTAAACCTGAGTTACGTTTGTTTTTTTTCCTGAGATTGAAGAAGAGTTTTTCTGAAGTTCCGTAAAGATTGACCAACCCAAAAAACGGTTGTGATTGGATCTGTGGGCAGACCATGTGTAGGTCAGTTATCTCCAGTCTCATTTTGGCTTGGCCTGTAGATCATTAGACAGTTATAAGCCACAGTATTAGGCACTTAGTTTACAACAGCTGGACAATGCATGAACATCAGCTCCTCCTCTCCAACAAACACACACACGCTCAAACACGCACTCTGCTCTCACCCTGCGTAGTATAACATTGATCTCCACAGCCAGCAGCAAGCCGTAGATCAAAGCCAGCAGGCCCGTGATGCAGAAGCGTAGCTGCCCCACACCGATGCTGTGCTCATTATACTTGGCAAACTTGATGGTTTTGGTGACGAAGGCTAAAATCCAGTAGATGAGCAATGCTTCAAAAAAAGAAACAATGACTATAGTATAAATAACAAACAAGCTGCATCACTGCTTAAAAAATAGACTCTAAAATGAAATTATGTTTCTGTGAGTATATGTCGATGGAAGGATAATTCAGGACATAGATTATTGTTCCTAAATCTTCCAACACACTGAATATTCAGTTAACGTCTCCACAGATCTGCATTCAGCTTCACAAACATTCATAAAATATTTTCTGTGGACATACCTAACAGCAAGTGGGGAAAGTTGGAGGTCTCTATGTTGTGGTAATAGACTATAGATGTTATAGCAGCCAAAATGCCCAACCCTGCAGGCATGTAGAGGTGAACATGGTGGGACTGGTTAAACCTGGAGAAAGAGAAAGGTTCACATAAGCCATCACTCGGCAGCCATAGTCTACTGTTAACAAACTATATGGCCTACAACAAACTGGAAAGGCTACAACAAACTGGATGTCTGTCTCACCACAGCATTGTATATTAGACCGCTCAAAAAAGGAGAGCACTCATAACATCCCTCTCGCACTTTTAAACTCAACTCCGTCTAATTTAATAGAATAAAACTTCCCACGTCATTTAAAGGATGTGTCTAATTTTGTGTCAACAAACTTACTATTATGTGCAGTAGTTTCACCATGTGCAATAACATGTGCAGTTTTCTTATTGGTGCTAAATCATTTAATTATGAACAAAATTGTATTTTTATTATAATGTGCTGTAGTCTTTCCATGTGAAACATCCCTAAATATGTCCAAATTACTGACCTATGACTGATTTCCTTTACGTACAACATATTCCTTACCACTATTTGCAAGTAATTCACTCAATTGTAATTAACTTATCTATAGTATTAATAGCCCAGTGTGTGTATAGCATAGTGTATTTTGAGTTTATGTTGAATTTATTTAGACTTTATATTTCATATTGTTCTCGTCTCAGTGTGTCTGTTTATTCGTAACTGCCGTAAGCAATTTTTTCTGGGGTGAATTAAGTTTTCTGATCTGATTATAACACTTCACATTAGGCTTGAAAAAAGTTAATTTGTGGCTATACTTGATTGTCTTCGTCAGTGCAAATTTCAAGCCACTTGCCTTCCGCAGATTTTTGTGGTCACCTCTGGGTTCAGTTTATTGCAATAAGCTTGAGTGATGCACCATGGCTTAGAGTGGATCATGAAGTAGCTGCTGGTGCCTTGATTTGGATTTTTCTGTATTTTTAAATGACTGATGAATGATGACCATGAATCAATTTAAGGGAGTTCTAATTGAGTCTCAGACCTCTGGAGTCTGAGTCTCAGTAGAGTCTAAAACC
This sequence comes from Alestes dentex, assembly GCA_037576975.1. Lineage (NCBI taxonomy): Eukaryota > Metazoa > Chordata > Actinopteri > Characiformes > Alestidae > Alestes > Alestes dentex. Next base: position 7,347 of record JBBIGA010068707.1, read on the forward strand.
TCTGGGGCCTCAGACTGACTCGAGTCTCAAACCTCTGGGGTCTGAGTAGAGTCTAGAGTCTCTAAGGTCTCAGCTCAAGTCGTGACTATACAGAAGTAAATCTGTCAGGCTTGACATTGCTTCAAGTAACGAGCCTTTCATTAGGTTCTGAAAAACCTTCAATCCAATAGAAAAGTGCTACATGCAGTAAATGTGGTTTTTAAAAGAAAGGCAGCCTGACAACTTGAAAGAGCTGATCAGTAATAGTTTGTGAAACAGGTATGCCAGCTAATATACTAGCTAACCTTCAGACTGATGGTTTTCTGTAACAACAGGCACAATATTTGAAGCCGTGCCTAATCTTATGCCACTGCAAGCTGCAGGGGAATAGCACTCCTTAACAAAACTGACTGGAAAAGGCTGAAACTCAGATGTATTATTTAATTTGTGCATAAAGGGCTGCCGGTACTCAGATAAGCAGTTTTATTCATAGCATTTTTTTTTGTTGAACAGTAATAAGTCTTCAGTCTCAAGTCTGTACTGTTTTCGAAACACCACAAACTCATCATACTTTCAGTACATATATCCTCCGAATGTCATACTTTAACTGTGACAGACATTATTTAACAGTTAAAAAATTTGACTATAGCTTTTAATCGCATTTAATTGTTAATGATTAGACAAGAAATTCTCACCCGTCTGAGACGATTCCCTCAGCTATCTCACACACCAGCACAAACAGCAGGGCAGTCGTGAGCAGCCAGCGGAGGTTATGGCCAGGGAAGTGCAACCAGGTGCTGTGATGAATGTGGACCTTAGCGCTTTGACTGCCCCAACCTACAGAAAACACATTACTCAGACTGACTCAAGTAATTTCAACACATCACTGTGTTCAGTGTGCATAAGGTATACATACTAAACATGGTAATCTGTTAAAATGACAATTAAAATGTGTATATGCACTGGTTTTTACCACACAATAATCTTAAAAGGTCACAGAGAGTAATCCCCAATCACCTAAATTGAAATGGCTGTAAATGGCCATACTTATCTTAACCCTTGAAACCATCAGTCAGGTGACCAGCGACCCATGACCTCTTTCGCATCTGTTCTTATCAGTCACAAACATGCATATATATATATATATATATATATATATATATATATACAGTAAACCCCTGCTTATCACGGGGGTTACGTTCCAAGAGCACCCGTGTATAGTGGAAAAACCACGATGTTGTGATGTGGAAAGAAAAATGCCTAAAAATTTCTATTTTTATAGTGTAAACCCTAAATATGCCCCAAATACGCTCCCAAAACACTTTAGTTTCATTTTAAACACATTACTTTTAAAGAAAACATAAAGGTTAACCCATATTCATACTGTACAGTTTACACTGAACTGCTGTTTCCCAAAGTGCTAGAATGTAAATACAGATGTTACGTAATTCGCCTTTTCTTTGGTATGTGCTGTCATTTTCTTTGGTATAAGCTGGTAAATACAGCAATAAATTCATTGAATTTACAGTAATAAAAATACAGGGCTTTAAGAAGAACAAAACCAAAAATATGAGAACACTCCAGATTCACCACAGGTTGCATTCTGGACTGCAGCGTCACAGATGTGTCACAGAGCAGCAGCCAATCAGTAGCAAGGAGAAATAAATAACATTCTCAGATTGGCTACTTTCAAACCTCTGAGTGCAGCTGACTGTGATGTCCAGGCCTCATGCGCCACGCCCTCTCGTCCTCGTGCTGGTTGTTTATGTTTGGGTGTGGCACTGAGCAGCAGAGGTTCATTCCATTCAGGTGTCTGATTGCCTTGCTAACTGCCGTGGGCAAACATAAACAGCCCAACGCGAGGACGAGGGGACATGGCGGACAAGGCCCGGATGTCACAAAAGCAAAAAAATGCAGCGTATGTTTGCAGTTTCCACACGACTGATGAACTGCGTATAAGCGGGGGACTACTGTATATATATATATATATATATATATATATATACACATTTTTTACTTAACACAGACAATTATTTTATTGCAGCGCTCTACATCTCGGCTGATTTTCGCGGGGGTCAGGCATCCCATTACTTTTGTTCATATTATAGGGACAACAGTAATGGGATGTCTGACCATTACACCAACAGAGACCTTAATGACAGTGCATTCAGATACATAGACTTTAATATAGAGTTGATCCCCCTCTGCAGCTGCTATAATGGTTCTGCCCCCCCATGCTCTGGACTCTGTGGGCAACTTGCTTTTCTATAACAAACTAGATAAAACATGAATGCCCAGCAGTGGTGAACAGCTTTGTTTATATATTTGATTTGATTCAATTCATGCTTAAGTTGATATTTATAGAAATATTTGAACTGCAGCTGTGTAACTGTGTTAAAGGGAACACTGCTGTTAAAAAGCTCCTTCTTTGTTTAAAGTGTTTGCAAACCAAATGTTATTGCACTTTTGTTCATAAAGCAGAACTTTAAAAATAAAATTGCGCAATACACTACTATTAAATGAATTATTTAATTTTGTATATAGTTTATCACTGATCAGTTCAGATGCAGAAGAGGTGGGAATCAGGTCATGGGTTGCTCGATATATGTAATCTCACTTTTTTAAATTTTGGTATTGCAAAATAATGCGCTTATCAATCAATCAATCTATCTATCTATCTATCTATCTATCTATCTATCTATCTATCTATCTATCAGCATTTTATTATTGCTTTATGATTTTGGTATCGTAAAATGTTTTGCTTTATTGTACACCATTCTGATAGCTTCTGCTTGCTTTCAGGTAAAAGACACTGACCAATGAAGAGGATGGGGAAGGTGCTGAAGAGGAGGAAGACATGCGGAACAACTCCCAGAGCATCCAGAAAACAGCCATTATTCAACAGCCCGTTATCCACCTTATAGGCAGAAGAGTTATCAGTGCCACAGAAAGAGAGAGTGCTGTTGGAGATAGGAGCCTGAGAGAGTGAGAGAGAGAGAGAGTGAGAGAGAGAGAGAGAAAAAGAGAGAAAAATCAGAGAAAGAGAAGACAGAAAGAAAGAGAAAAAGAGAAATACGAAAGCCAAAGAAGGAGAGATAGTGAAACAGAATGAGGAAGAGTGAGAGTTGGGGGGAGGGGACAAACAGAAAGAGAGAAAAAGAGAAAGCAGAGAGTGAGAGAGAGAAAGCAGAGACAAAGAGAAATAAGAAAGAAAAAAAGAAACCAGAGAGTGAGAGAGAGAAAGCAGAGAGGAAGAGAAATAAGAAAGAAAAAGAGAAAGCAGAGAAAGAGTGAGAAAAAGAGAAAAATCAGAGAAAGAGAAGACAGAAAGAAAGAGAAAAAGAGAAATCCGAAAGACAAAGAAGGAGAGATAGTGAAACAGAATGAGGAAGAGTGATAGTGGGGGGGAAAAAGAAGGACAAACAGAAAGAGAGAAAGAGAGAAAAAGACAGAGTGAGAGAGAAACAGAGTGAGAGAGACGCAGAAAGTGACAGAGTGAGAAAAACAATGGGAAAAAGTGAGAGAAAAACAAATATGAACAGAAAGAGAGAGAGAGAGAGAGAGAAAGAGAACAAGCATTGAGAAGATGATAGAATGATAACATCATAGAACACTGAGAACTATGAATTATTTCCTATTATAACATGTGTACATCCAGAGTATATACTACACTCAGAACAGTCCACATTTCCCTGCGCCTGTCAGGGGGTCCAGTTGGGAATAGACCCCCACTGCAGAGCAGCTCAAACCCTGGAGCATGAAGTTAAGTGTCCGGCTCCAGTGTAGTGTGTGTACTGATATACCACAGTAATGACTGAGCCTGGAGCATCTCATCTCTCACTTGAAGTCGCACACAGGAACCAACACACGATATAAATCTGTCTGAAGCCTGAGAAATGCATCTGATTAGAAGTATGTGTTGTTACACTGCGTCATTTAATAATTTAAATTAAATTTAATCACATTAAAATTGTAAATCTATCTATCTGTCTATCTATCTATCTATCTCTATATATCTATATCTATATCTATATCTATATCTATATCTATATCTATATATATATATATATATATATATATATACAATTACAATTGCAACAATTAAAATAGTGATGCTAAGAGCAGAGTGTGTGCGTGTGTGACTCTGTTTCATCCCATCAGAAACTTAATCAGGAGTGAAGCTGCTGGAATACAGCACATAGAAAAGCTGCTCTACAAACACTACTGCACTCACAACACATATGGAGGAGTTTCTTATTTTTTACACAGCTCACACTGCAATAGTTTAGAAAAGAATAGTAACTTGTGCATTTTACACACACACACACACACACACTGTAAAAACAGTGAACAGAAAAAAAGGAAAAGACAATAAATAGCTTTAGCCAACCACTAACCATGAGTGAAAGAAAAGTTTTTTGTTATCATTCATATTTGTGTTATCATTCATATCAAACATAAACAAACAACATGAGGACGAGGGGGCGTGGCGGATGAGTATATCTGCAGATTTTTGCGATAGTGGGGGGTTTCCATGATCAATTATTCTCAGAAGTCCACGAGAGACTGAAGCCGCATATAAGCGGGGGATTACTGTACATATAAATGGACCCAGTGTACGCCACTGGGTATCTTATCATTGGGTAGTACAGTGAGGAACATAAGTATTTGAACACCCTGCGATTTTGCAAGTTCTCCCACTTAGAAATCACGGAGGGTGTGAAATTCACATTGTAGGTGCATTCCCACTGTGAGAGACAGAATGTAAAAAAAAATTCAGGAAATCACATTGTATGA
>JBBIGA010068737.1:0-12121 GCA_037576975.1 Alestes dentex
ATATTGTAGCGCCACCTAGCGAGGCTAGGACACAGCTCAGTGCTCAGTGTCGAGAACCACCCGGGTCAGTGAGTGGTGCAGATTTATTTATAAAGTGCGTCCGGGTCGGGAGCAGGGTAAGTCCTCAGAGCTGGAAACTGTGAAGAGCGCAAAGCTGTTACTGGAAGAGCCTCATCTCTCTCTTCCTTCTTATCTGAGGCCCCTAATATAGGGCGCACTCTTCTCATTGATGGGAGCCGCAAAGAGCCTCATCAGGGTGCTCCTCTCCAGGGTGCTCTCAGTCAGTCCAAAACAGAGGTGCTGAAGGGGCATCCCTCCTCTTGGGTTTCATCTGCAGCAACGTGTGTCTGCTTCAGCACCCTGGACAGCGCACTTGCTTGAGGATGCTGCATTGGCCTGGTGCCACAATATGTATAATGTGTTTTGCTTCTGTGCTTACTAGCTGAGCACAACTTTGCAGTTCTGACCTCCAACCAAATCAGTGTGTATATTCACACATTAAAGCACACACTGATCAAATACATTTCAATTCACTGTATGTCACACACAACCACCCTGATTTCTCCTCACGCATTTTAATTATGCAGCTCGAACTCAGCAAGAATTTTTGGCATTCTTCTGTAGTCCTGTCTCATAGCACAGACACACACTCCTCAGACTGTGATCCTAGCTGTTAGCTCATTCACACCACACAAACCGGATGAATTACTTCTGCAAACTAGAAGTCTTGAGTCAACATCCCATTTCCCGCCAGCGCTCTCTACAGCAGGAGTGTCCTGGGATCACACACGCGCTGCTCACTTATTAATGCACATTGCATCAATTGCCACTTTATCTGTTCTGAATTATACATGCATACTGAAAATTCCCAGTGTTTCAGGCAGGAGGCTGAAAGAGAGAGAATAGACAGAGATAACAGAGGCAATGGTAAATGTGTATGTGTGGGTCTGTGTGTGGTGGAAGTAAATGTGTCCACTTTCTGAAAAAGTAGAGTATGTTAGCAGAGGCTGCCAACCAGCTGTTCTTGTTTGGACAGTAGAATATAGTACATCACAATCTATTGGTGAAGCACCTTTTTTAATTCCACTTTTCTGGCATGAGTGAGTTTATGATGCCTGCAGCTAAGCCAGCCCTACTATATTTATTCATTCCATATATTAACACTTCTTTCTATAGGCTTAAAAAAGCATAATCAAGACCACCTTTCTCGAGCCCAAGACAAGACCAAGATTAGAACTAATTGAGTCCAAGTCAAGACCGAGTTCAAAGAAGTTTAAGTCCAGGCCAAGACCGAGTCCAAAGAGGTTCAAGTCCAAGTTGAGACCGAGTTCAAAGAGGGTTGCCTCAAAGTCAAGACTGAGTTCAAAAATGTTCAAGTCGGAGTCGAGACCAAGTTCAAAGGAATTTGAGTCCAATTCAAAGCCATTTCCAAAGAGGTTCAAGTCCAAGTCAAGGCTCAGTCCGAAGAGGCTTGAGTCAAAACCAAGTCAAAATGAGAGACAGAAATAAGAATCCTTCTTCAGGACTTACTGACCTATTAATAATATGTGATACACAGTTTAGCTTTTGTTTAAAAAATTATTTTGCACTATTATCATTTGTGATGATGTAGTATATCACTTCACCATATTATTTACTTTTCAGTTGATTAAATTGGCCCAACCTCATATCTGTGGTCGAAATGAAAATGACGAACATGAACTGGTAAGCAAATGTCCAGTGGCAATGCACTTTCTAGATTTTGAAATAAGTTTGAAATAATGAATCTAATGCCTGTTTTCTAAACAAGCTAATTTAATCCATGATTTTGTTGACTGTTGCGCCGGTTTTCGTTTTGTTGAAGGGATGGGGTTCACTTTGCTGATTGATTTTTAGCATGGTCAGAACTGTTACTAACAGAAATGTTGTTTCTTAAAGAAGGCTGAACTTGGTCAAGTCCATTCGCTCAATCATTTTTTGTAGCCGCTCAATCTTTACTGGGGTCACAGGTCCTATCCTGGGGTCATTGGGTGCGAGGAGGGGACTCACCCTGGGCAGGGCGCCAACCCACCACAGGGCGCGCACACAGACACACACACACACACACACACACACACACACAATGGTCAATTTAGAATCCCCTGACATGCATGTCTTTGGACTGTGGGAGAAAACGGAGACCCACGCCACCACAAGAAGAACATGCAAACTCCAGACACACAGCCATGACCTGGATTCAAACCTCCAACCCAGGTGTTGAACCCCCAACCATGAAGCTACCCACTGTGCCACTGTGGGGCACACTAGTCAACACCAAATAGAACATTTGGCAAGACCAGTGACCAAGATTGAGTCCAGATCCCAGCAAGTCTAAGATATGTCCGAGACCATCAAAAATCAAGTACTACAGCTCTGTTAAATAAAGAAACCGATATCAGTGAACAAATACAATATTTGGATTTTTAAAGCCAGCCCTAAAACTCAGGTGCAGCCCTGTTTTGTTGTTGTTGTTGTTGAGTTTGTTTTGCTGTTTACGGACAGGTGCTGCATTGGGAAGGAGTTGGGCCAGATGGTACCTGCATGTTTTTTTAACAGTATGAGGAAGAATCTGCTGAACTCCTACGGACATTGTGTTATTTTGTTGTCTGGGGTATGAAGGAAAAGTGTCAGGAGTGTATGTGCGTGTGCAGATAAATAAATGAAATAAACAGGCTAGACTTGTCGACCTGTGTGTCTAGGTCACTGGGTCTGTCTGAAAAACAGAGCTCCAGTGCTCAAAGAGGCTTCGGATTTACTTTGGGCAAATATGCGTGTTTGTGTGTGTGAGGTTCAGGCTGGTGTGTTAGGCAGGTGTAGGAGGTGTGCATTATATAATTATAGTATAGAGTGGAAATTGTGTTCTCTCCTGGGTCCGGTGTCCACTATGTATTCTTATTATGCATGTGTAAATATTTGTGTGTATGCATGTATAAATATTTGTTTGTGTGTGTGTGTGTGTGTCCACATATTTACACTTCCTTGCCTGGCTAATTCCCACCTGCAGGCCATACTGGATATCCGTACTATATGGAGGTCATGGACTCAGAGAGGTCCACCGAGACAAAAACTCTCACTGCCAGCCACGGCAACAGTGGGTGTTTGTTCTCGATACTAAAATAGGCCTCAGTTATATTTGGCTGCTAAACCAAGTAAATCTCTGAAACAATACTGAGTGTAATGAACTATCCTGGACCACATGGAGAGTTTATTTTTGCAGATTCATACTGGATCAAAATCATGGCACAATTATTGCTGTCAGACTGTAAAAACTACAAACTGTGGATTCATACTGGATTAAAATTATGGCCCAATTATTACTGCCACACTGTAAAAACTAAAACTGCAGATTCAGGTGTCTACAATGCTCGACGTATAAAAAAGTACTACTGCTCTCAACCTTGTTAGAAGTTTTGGCATGTTGGCATGTTACTGTCCACTCAGTATGAAGGACATAGACGTCAGAGGCGCCTTTGGATGCTATTGTATTCAACGCAGACACTGTTTCTGGTCATGACGTCCCCCCTCCAAGGCTTCTGGTCACCAATGCTATACGGTTTAAGGTTATATTGTCACCTGCTGCCTTGGCATGCTTTTGACAGCATTTTTTGTGATTGCGTGGGGACTGAGATATTTTTGAAAACGTGCTCGTGTGGACGCGATTTAAAAAAAAAAACGAAAACGGAAAATCTCCATTTTCAGAAATACCCATGTACATTTGGGCATGGCCTCATATTGGATTTAAATACCTCTACTGTTATTGTTGTGTTGTCAGTCAGTTAAAAAATATGCACCCTACAAATTTAAAAGCAAATCTCTAAAACTATATTGTGTGTATTGAATTACATTGTACCACATGGAGCGTTTTAATTGCAGATTCATGCCGGATTAAAATCCCTCCACAGTCAGACTGTAAGACGCACACAAACAGTATATTGATACTGGAAACTTCAACAGAAGTTGTTGACAAACGTTAGCTTGGGTAGCCACCTGTGGCTTAGTTAGCCAGTGAGCTAAATGAGTGAATTACCATGAACTTCCCTTGGGACACTGGAATTGGAAATTTAGCATGCATGCAACCAGATGCTTTTAATCCTTCTAATATATATTTTTTAATGTTTTTCAGTCTGGAGCTGATGGAAAGACAGATGATTAGCTTTTTTAACTACATTTGTAAAAGTTGCACCCCAGTGTAGAGTGCGGTGTGATGAGAAAAATGGCTACTATGTGAATACGGCTAGCTGGCATGCATTTGGGTTTCACTGAATCCTCAGATGCCCCTCATTCCTCAGGCTCCTCTGATCCACTCAAAAGCCCTCTTGCATGGGCATCAAAGAAACCGTCCCCCACAATCCTTCCCACAGTGGCGTGAAACATATTTAGCGGCAAAACCGACATTTCTCCTCGCCTACTTATCGATGGCTGCTTTTGTTGGGCCGCCTCTCCCTGGCTTCGAGTCGGAGATGTTCAAGTCAGCTGCTGAGTCACCCACTGTCACACTGCTTCCTGCCTTTGCAAGTGTGACTGGAGTGTGTGTGTGTGTGTGTGTGTGTGTGTGTGTGTGTGTGTGTGTGTGTTTGTGTATACGCTCAGGCACGGTGCCATAGTGTATCGCTTAGGCTTTTGCAGGATAAGGAGATTGGCCCCTGATGTGGGTCAGTTATGGGCAGTGAGGTCTGAGTCAGATGGAGTTAAGAAGCAGCTAGTGTGGGTAGAGTGGACAGGCATAGGGCTACAACATGTGACCCTTTAACAGCAGAGCATGTGGGTGTAGTTATGGCTTTGGGTGAGTATAATAGTAACTGAGTGTGTGTGTGTGTGTGTGTGTGTGTGTGTGTGTGTGTGTGTGTGTGTGAAAATGCCATAAATGCCAGACACACATTCACTGTTCTGTTTCCAAAACCACTCTATTCAGCCTGCATTGATTTTTAAATGAAGCCGAATGCAGGATAGGCAATCAGATGAGAGCTCATTTACATATACCAGTCTTAAAGGTGCAGTGACCAAAACAAGCTGTTGTATTCTACATAACAAAGAGAGCCTGTAAAATGATCGCGTAAAAATGAATTGTGACCGGTTTTGGCGCATAAACCTATACAAACTTCCTATGTGGGCTTCAGGGGAAAATTAAAAAACATTATAAAAGTTAGCGATGGGCCCCTTAATCAGTTTACAAACACTTATAAAAGACTAGACTGGTGTATTAAGAGAGAAAACTACGCCTGTCATTTGAGACCATATTTGTGACAGCACTAGCTGCAGTCGAAGTTGATACTTAAGCTATTCCAAAAATGCTGGTTGGAATAAGCTGTTATAAGTGTTTATGTAGCTTTATGTACGTTGTGACAGGCTTATGAATCCTTCCCTTCAGTTAAGTGACAACAGTTTGTTTTTTTTTTTCTCATAATAGAAAAGTGACAAAGCCCCACAGTAGCACTGTTGCCTCACACCTCCAGGGTTGTGGGTGTGAATCCAGGTCCTGGCCTTGTGTGTTTGCATGTTCTCCCTGTGGTGGCGTGGGTTTCCTCCGGGGTCTCTGGTTCCTCCCACAGTCCGCAGACATATGCGTCAGGTGAACTGGGGATTCTAAAATGACCATAGGTGTGAGTGTGTGAGTGAATGGTGTGTGTGTGTGTGTGTGTGTGTGTGTGTGTGTGTGTGTGTGTGTGCACCCTGTGGTGGGCTGGTGCCCTGCTCTGGGTGAGTCTCTGCTTCACGCCCATAGACCCTGGGATAGGCTCCGGGTACCCATGACGCTAGTAAGGATTAAGCAGTTGCAGAAAACGAATGAATAAAAAGTGACATTGAGAAAAATCTGAAGTCAAAGATGGGAATATATCCCAAGCTCTTGAAGAAGCTGTTTAGGCAGCAATATGCCATCCTGCTGATCCATTTAGATTGCAGTAGCCATGGCTAGCATTAGCTTCATACCTGAGGTAGGGCTTGGGGTTAGCAAGATGCAAGTCACACAGATGCAGAATGTCCCTAGAAAGATATGAAAACTTAACATTTGAGCATTTATGTCCAATCCAGGCCAAGGAGATTACACATAGATAAAACCAGCCCAATGTAAGATAGAAAGATACCACACTGAATTGAGGCCTGAATATATTCAACATTTTGTGTGTGAGGCAAATGTGAGATCTATTTTAGTGTATGTGGTGCAAAATGTAGAGGCATGAAATGTTCCATGTAATCTGTGGGTCAGATTGAATGTGCTTTATTTAAATATCCTGTAAGCCACACAGAAAAACTTGGGAACGACAAAGTTTCTCTTGGTTCTCCAGCGTGGATAGTTTGTTTAATAGCGTGTGAAATCTGACTACACTTATTCAGCTTCCACAGGGGAAAGTGTGTGTGTGTGTGTGTGTGTGTGTGTGTGTGTGTGTGTGTATGTGTGTACACGTAGCACTCCCCTGCGATTCTTTAGTCCCTAAAAACCCTCTTTTGGCTCAGCTAGAGCCCGTAAGAAGTGGCTTTGTACTGTGTTTAAACATTATGTGGCTTAATGAAGGGAGGCCCTGTGAAGTGAGGCTTCATTGATGTTTTAATCATGACGTGCTGCCTGGTAGTTGATGCTATAAAACATACATGCCCAGTGACAGCTGGTCCCCGTTCTCTTTGATGCCGCGCCTGTCAAATCCAATCATTAAGAGCTACTTATTTCTTTTAAATGTGTTGTAGTCGGTCAATAAGAGAGGCCTTGTGAAAGTATGCTGGAGCTATTTTTTTAGCACATCAGTGCTAGGCCCTATGATTTTTTTTGACGGTTCTCATTGTACATGAACATCCATTTACAAAGCAAGATTTTTCTGTCAAGTGGAGAACGTAAAGCTTGTGGCTTATGTTTTAGTCCAAAATCAAACAGCTGTCGTTTTGCCCTCAACCCAAAAATGTTTTTCTTATTTGGTTTTGTGCTGGTCCTTCCCGGCTAATGTAGCTAGTGGGAGATCATAGCTACCAGTTTAAAAAGGAAAGGTACCATAAATGGTTCTTTGAGTGGTATTAGCCTTACATTTTTATTGGTTCTTTCAACTGTACAAAGGTCCTTCACATTTATCAAGATATTTCTCTAAAACGCTGTTCTTTAAATGGTTTCAGGGAACAAAATGCTTCTAGGGAAGCGTTGTCTGGAAAAAACATTGAACAGAATTCCTCTTTTAGATTCCACTGGACAGATGCCATTTGTGGTAACCAAGGGCATAGAATTGTGGATGGATGGTAGTGGCCTGTTCCTACCAACATCCAGTGACTATTGAATTGTCCCTGGCAATAGTTTTCAACAAAAAGTTCACATAAAACCGCTGTTTTCTGTCAGTGTTTGAAACACAAATGGTTAGCAGTTCTGTTTCTCTACTGCGAGTGCCACCTTCCTAACCCAGCATCATTATATAATTAGCTTTGCATGTGATTGGAGCTGTATCTGGCTTTAAGAAGCGGCAAAGCTCAGTCCAGTAGTTGTGTGGGTGTAGGCAAAAAAGAGGACATGAAAAAGTATCATGGTACCCCATGGATTCATGTAGTTAACAGAATTTTTCTGTTAAGTGAAAATATAGATTTCAGTGGTTTGACAAGGTAACAGTCTTAAAAAAATGTCTAAAAATGTGACGGTTCCATTCAGGTGACAAACTGAAATATTTTGTTATTGGTTACATGTGTACTATGTACATGTACTTTGATGTTAACATATGAAAGATGTTAGTGATGGCACTATGGCTGGGGTACAGCTACCTTCTTTGTAGGCCCATCAGTGCCAATATCAAACCTAAGCCCTTGGTGGTAACTGTTCATTTCCCTCATTATTGCCTACTATCCTGCTGCCTCTGGTTTCATTTTCAGTGTCAGGTTCCTCAGAGACACCTCATTTGTGGTCTTTTCTCACTCTCTGGTCCTTGTCTTGATGGTCACTTTCATTTTGGTCAGTGGAGTTCAAAGATGAACTGAATGATTCAAAGAAATGTGTGTGAAACCAGTGCTGCATTTTTTTCTCTCTTCAGCACTATTTGTAATCCTGTTTTGCTGGTTCATGCCACAATGACCTGGTTTCCCTGTTACATAGCCATGTGTTCTGTTCTGGACCTCTGACTTCTCCTGTGATTTATATCACTGTATTTGTATTAACACCCACCCAAAGTCTCTTGGAATGTTATATATTTAGGGTTGTATTGGTTAGCTCTTTAAGATCAAGGGACTTGGCAACCTCCCACAACACCATCTCTGCAGCACCTCTGGCTCAAGGACTGGTTTGTCCTTTGGAAATGTCTTTGACTTCTTCTCAGCATGAAAAGGCTTGAGCTTAGACTGAAATCCTCTTTTGAATGAAAGAAGAAGAAACATGCCCTAGAAGGAACCTTTAAAGTCTAGAAGGACCTAGAAGAAGCTAAAAGAAATGGTTCATTGATGCATATGCAAGAGAGAAACTACACAAGGGCTTTCAGTACATTGGTTCAAAGTTCAGGGTTACTTTATTGTCATCAGCAGCTATGTACATGTACATAGTGAGATGAGACAACGTTTCTTCATGGACCACGGTGCAACATGTAGCAACATACAACATTCAACAGTCAACAGAGTGCAGATTACAACAGAGAAAATAGACAATAAATCGACAACAAATAGACACACAATACCAGAGTGAATTAAGTTCCTCTATTTTAGTTTCTATTGATTTTTGTTACTTGAGCTTTGCTTGCAGAAGAGCAATACCACTTTTCTTTTAGGGGGATGACATAATTACTGAAATGACTTAAGCCTTAAAATAAGCGGTCTGTCACTGAAGCACTTTAATTTAGAGCTAGTCAAAACTGCTGTCCCACAGAAAGGCATGCACGGTCAATTCTGGGCTGTTCTTCTTTACTATTATGTAGTAAATCATTATGATTATGTACAATATCTATTATTATGTACAATAGTTTATGTGCAATAGTATTATCATGTGCAAAATCACCACTTATCATGTGCAATATCACTACTACATACCAAAACTCCAATCCACTTTTTGTGTTCACTAGTAAACTACTTCAGCAGAATTTTTATTTATCCATAGCATTTACGTCCATCTTTCCATCTCACAGCATTTTGTTTGTATAGTGTTTTTAGGACAAAGCATTTTAGAGTGTTCAGTTGTATTTTGACTTATATTTTATATGGTTCTTGTCTTTGTGTCTCTGTGTGTTGGTGCAGGTGTAGCATATGGGATTTCCTCCAGGATCAATAAAGTTTCCTGATTCTGAATTCAAGATTTGTTACAGAGCTCTTTTGTCCCTGTTCAGTACCCAATCTGGTATTCTCTGATCTTTCCCGATGCAGGCACCTGGAATCAGATCAGTGCCACCTTTAACATGTTGAAACTGTGCCGCTATAGTGGTGCAGCAGGATTAAAACAGGCTTTGTGCGCTAATCCCATGTCTCAATAGATTTAGACGTGTATGAACATTACACTGACAAGTGAAGTGAAGCAAATCACATCTCATCCTGGAACAGCCATCAGTCCTGATTCATTGTTGTTGCCCACCGAGTTTCCGTTTTCAGGGTGGAAAAAAATGGCATCTCCAATGACATATCGAGAAAAATAAGGTCCTCGCTCAATGCCTTGGCTCCTTTTCCGACCTGCAAATAAGAGAAAAATATCTGAACGCTGGAGGGAAATGAGAAAGCAGTCGAGTTTCCACGACAGAGAGGCTTTGGCTTCTGTAAGCTTCTGTTATTACAGCTGCACTATGATCGATGTCTGTTTGTCTGTTTGTTTTTTATTCATATTTTTTTACTCAAAACAATCTCTAACCTGCAAAATATGGACGCCAATTAAAATGAAGAATTCAGGCATGCAGCAATTAAGGGAAGAGGCCTGCTTGGAACTAAGCAAAGGCTTGTTTTGCAAGAAGAAAATAAAAGAGATTATAAATCCCAAAATCCAGAAATGCTCTTTACCTTCCATGTAGTTTGGAACAGAAAGCTAGTTGTCAGAATGACAAGCACCATTCAGTTCTTTTTTGCACAACAGTATTTGTGATTATTTTCTGTTTGACAGTAACCCTTCCCAGACTTTTTTCCTGACCCTTTCTGACCACCAGGTTTGTATGTTGCACTTTAATGGCCACTGTCAGGGATCGAGTTGAGAGTGGAGTCACTCATTAATTTCCAGTCATTGTCTTCTCTGTTCCTCTGTGTGAATCTGGAGGAAAAGTAAACTTGCCGGCCACTTTATCAGAAACCCTGTTGCTTTGTTACATAGGTGTACAGCTTTAGCCCATCTGAGCAATTTATCCACCACCTACGCTTCCTCATCTATCATTGGTCAGTCACCGCAGGGCTCCTGTTGACCAGATAAGATTTCACTGGTGGTCTGTCCTCCACACAGCAGGTTGTTATAAGGCACAGTGGGGATGCGGGGGTTGTCACATTTGCCAGTATCACTGCTAAGTGATGCACCACTCAAAACATCCAAGCAGTGGTCCTTTGGATTAGTGGATCGCTAATACTAATTGGGCATGAAAAGATGGCCTACTGCAGGTATGTCCACTTTGAGTCTAGGATAGTCACAATCCAGAACAGCTATGGTCTTTAACTGTGCACCCAAACGTATACAGTATTTGTAATAATATTGTATTCATTCAAACATCGACCGCACTAAATATTGTCTTGCCTCGTGTTGCTTGTGTTTTTCTGGTTCTTTCTCTCTTGCTCTCTTTGCACTATGTGTTTTTTTGTCCTGCTTGCACATATGCAGTCCTGTGGTGTTCTGGTTTATTCTTTGTGGGTCTTTTTTGCTCTTGTGTTACACCTTGGTCCCGGAGGATCATTGTTTCATTTCACTGTGTTGCATGTAAACAGCTGAAATTACTATAAACCTCGTCTTGAAAAGGGTGAAAGTACAACACAATGTTCGTATTGTCACCACTGCAATGGTGGTCAGGCCAGTTTAGAGCTTTGGTTGCAGCAGCGATTAGGTATGACTTATTCATAAATGCCAGTTGATGGTTCCTGTGGTTCCTATGCTCAAGCGAGGCACTTAGTCTCCAAACTGTTTCAGGGTAACTGTATCTGCGATTGGTTAATGCACGCTCCCATGGGCAAAACCCATTAGCAAAATGGGAATGTCTTTGAGTTTTTTTACTTTTTATGCTTATCTGGGATCCTTTTTAGCATTTCTTTGAAAATGAATATGTTTAGAGGGTTGGGTTTAAAAAGGCAGCTGTCTCCCTCAATGCCTTGTAGTGCTACATAGTATGTTACAGAAAGCCATTAGTAAATTAATAATGTAATACAATTAAAGAATAGCCTGCATTACATCCCGATTCATCAAAACACCCACAAAAGCATCTCTCTTCTGGAAGTACTCAATGTGTCCAAATATTTGTAGACACCTGCTCTTGCAGTTGGGGTGCTAATAGGCAATTTGTCCTCCTTTGCTGCAGTAATTATCTCTACTATTCAAAGAAGGCTTCACACCAGATGCTGTAAGATTGTTGTGAGGGTTTGATGGTATTCATCCATGATGACGGATACTTAGCTCTGGAAGGGTTTTATAAAATGTGCCTTTTTTATAAGCAATACTGTGTGGAATGTGTGTGAGCAGTGGGGGCACACTGAAAGGAGTTGACTTAGGGGGGGGCGTCTGGACACTTTTGGACACTTGTGATATAATACAAAGATGCTCACTTTGTACACTCATTTGCATATTATCATGGCCTTCTCTGACATCAGAATCAAAAAAGCCAATATCATGAAAACAGTTAACAAACAATATATTGTGCAGCCCTCATATTTGGACTATTCTTTTGAATTTGCTGTGGTTGACCATCTCTCTGTCATGTATCACAGTGCACTTGTCAGACATAACGCTACCTGTACCTGCAGCTTGGAGGTGAGAACGTACCACTCAAATGAACAGTCACCAAAGCATTGCTTTGCGATGTAGTGTAAGAATTTAATCTGAAAGCTGTCTCAGCTCACAGTTACACTGCATTGACTATGAGACAGTTTAGGCTGATGAATATGCAAAGGTGTGTAAATTAGCTTGTGAGACTTTGGGCCCGATAATGCACACGGCGCACCGTGCTTTCACGACTTGCGCAACCTATCATTGCTATTTTGTGCGAGCGCA
>JBBIGA010068766.1:0-12120 GCA_037576975.1 Alestes dentex
GCGCCCCTATACTGGACAGAAGTATAGGGACGCTCTACAGACCAGGAGACAGGGAGTACATGAGGGAAACACTAGTATTCAGGAGAAGAGGACCGGGAAGGGCGTGACGGGGACGCGGTGACCGTCACACCTGGCTAAGAAAGGAGTGCCGCAGGGCCTCCTGTCACTATATCTGTGTATATATGTGTTTACAAACTAAGGTTAAAAATTATTGCAACATATCTGATGAAACACCAGCACCCACAGTGATCTAAACCAGATTTTCCTCTAGCAAAAATCATATAGTACTTAATATTAGCACTATTATGATAGTAGTCTTAGTTATATCTGTGTATTATGTGTACCAGCTCTGTAAAACTAGATCTGCAAAATTCTTTTGAATGCAATCATCCTGTTTATCATACCCAACTGTCTCCCTCTCTCTCTCTCTCTCGCTGTCAGTCACACAGAGTATGTTGATATAGCCTTCAACACTTTTAATATTTCTAGGCCCAGACACCACCTAATACCTACACTTATCAAAAGTTGCACATACACATACTTTTTACACATACACACACATACACACACATACACACACATACATACACACACAGACACACACACACACTTGCATGCCCCTCTCATACCAGTTGGTTGATGTTATCAGTCTCCTCATATATCCTGTATCTCCACTTACTAACTTCCAAAGGTCTGCAACTGATGCAAACATACTCCTGCAAATGCACACATTTTCCACTCCAATCCCACATAAACATACATACACTCTAGACCTATGCTAACACATCACACATAGTCCACCCTAAAAAAAAGAAACACCACAATTTTCTCACTGTTGAGTTTCTTGCAGGTAAAATTACAGTATGGTGGTTCTTCATTCAACCTGTTAACCTTTTTCCCCTCACGTGTCCAAGAAACGTGTGGAGTATGAAACGCGCCTTTCATAAGCAGCTCATTGGAAGCAGCTGCCCTGGGCTGTATTGGAAATTCACCTACCAAGCAAAGGTTGGCACAGTTACAACAAACTCTTGCAAGGTTGAAGAAAGGTCAGGTTGATAAAATAAAGCAATATGCAGGGAGTTAGGCATTATTTCATGTCCTAAAAGCAAGCAAGTAGTATCACATCAAGTGGTAAAGTCTAAAATGTCAGGTTTAAAAGCTTGAAACTTAAGGTATTTTAGCTTGACAAGTTTTGAACGCCCCCAGCTAAATCCAGTTTTATTGATTTACTAATTATTGAGGTCCAACAAGGAACAAACTACAAAACTATAAAAAAAAAAAAACAAAGGAGCCATTTAATGGCAGCCATAGATAAAACACAGTCAACTGATGACAAAAGACCATTTCATGAAAAAAAATACTCTCCAAACCTGTCACTGAATTCTGATGGAGTCTAACTGGCGTGTTAGCTGGTACTATTAGTTTACAGATCAGCGTGCTTTAATGTCATATATTCTTGAAATTAAGACATATAGCACAAAATGTCTGAAATATAGCATGTTTTTAATGATTCTGTTATGGAGTTTAGGGCTGGTGTTAACATCAATGCATGTTGTAAAGTAGAGTTTCATCAGAGACAAATGTGGCTTGCTGGCTAAGTATTAGTAACACCATGAACAGTGATGATGATAAATGTCCTTTATTGCTGCTAGATTTTTAATTACATGTTTGAAAGTTAAAATGTTTTAAACTGAAAGGCTAGTAAGATAACATACATAGTAAGCATACATCCTTAATTTTAAAACTTTCCAAATGTTGAACTGACAACTTGATGCTTTATATTGTTTATTGTTCCCTTTGTGACCCATCCATAATGTTTACTATGTACAGTACACTTGTTCATTCCTACCCCTCTGTTCTTCATTACTTCTCCATAAACTGATATGATTCCAGTCACACTGTTTAATCTATAATTTTGAACTGAACTCTTCTTAATTTCTTATTTGATCGCTAATACAGCCATCAACAGAGCCTAAACATAGCATTGAGGATAAAGCATAATAAATCATGGGGCTGGCATTTTACATAAATTTCCCTCATGAGTGCTCACATTTCTATCAGGTTTTTTTGCATAAATTCTTACACTTATATCATAGTTATTTCCCATGTGGGCCCATGTTATGTCGAAGTCACTCTGGGTCACAGTCTCTTGCAGAGTTAAACACAATGGCCAGGTACATCTATGGGGAGCCACAGCTGCTCTGAGGTCAGCTGAGGACTGTGGTCATGTCACTGCTCATCAAGTTTGTTTTGGTTTGCAAGCTGTACTGCAGGCTACCGCATTATCACACCATTGCTCTGAACCTCTTTATTGGGGAAGCGGAAAAATCTTCCCAAACTTTCCAGATCTGGACTTCTGTGTTCTCATAGCCATGCCCTCCCAAAACACACGCACTGATATGCAGCAGGATTCCCTTCCCTCCACTGTAATTGCATTTCTGGACGTAGTCAATTACACACTCAGTAACCTCAGTGCAACTGGATGGAGGGAAGTGAGTAAATGGCTGCTCTACCACCTTCTGCCAATCATCTCTCTGGCATGATGCCTGGCTTTGCTGTGGTAAGGTCTGTGTGAGGCAGGTGGTGTGTTACCGTGTGTTGTGTTGTGTGCAGCACACAGTGGACGGATCTGCCACACACATTTGGCAAATGTCTAGATGTCGCGCTGAGAATCTGCCATCCTGCCAGCCTGTCAGTGCTGTTTCATAGCACCTTGTGAGCTGTGTGAGCAGAGACTCAGCAAGGGGGCAGAAGCACAAAGCACAGGCTATCTTGTTTCTCTCTCTCACTCCCTCTTTCTTCCTGTCACTCTCTCACTCTCTCACAGATATACACACTCCTATAGACACAAACAACCCCTCACGGCTTGATAAAAGCATTAAAACGTCCAAATAAATTAGTCTGGATTGTGCGTCAAGCCAAGCACTTGGCCTAAATAAAGCTGTTCGCTTAGTAAGGCTTCCTCGGCCTTCATATCGCAAGCCGTGCTGCGATATACTTTCTACTTTTACGGGCGCTCTTTATCTGCTCTACACACTCATGCTGTTCTTACAGGATCACACACACTCTGACAGAGCAAACCTATGTGTATTTACTCCACAGCCCACTCTGGCACACGGAAAATGTATTAGAGATGCCAGTGAGTCCATTTGAAATCTTTAAAGTAGCAGCTTTCCAACATGTGCCCTGACAAAGTCCCCCCTTTAAACGTGCATAAGCTGACGCGGATATCTCGCACACCCCTTCACTATTCCTTCTTTATGCTGCAGGAAATTACTTTAAAAGACACACATTATGCAGTGAGTCACACAAAGCATTTATCTGACTTTTTAAGATTCAGGACATGGTAGATAAGCTGGGAGAGCTGCCTATAGAAGTAATTAACAGTAATAGAATTGCGGGGTAATGGTGATAATACAGTATTACTAAGCATCTAATGACCTTTCAAAACTTCTTATAGCCCTCAAGTGTTATTAATGCAGCATGAGGTTGTGCATTCTTTGCAGATAAGGTTTAAGCAGAATATTGGCCTTTGTCTTGAGTTTGAAAAAAATGTCACTCACCCTTCTCACACTAAATGATCTCTACAAGAATAGACATAAATGAGTGCAGAAATAATAGAATAATAGAAATACCTTTAAAAACAACTGTATAAATGTTGCTAAGTAGATCATATAATATACCATGTAAACTCTTGTCATGTAACAAGAGAAACCTTAAACTGCTGGACTTTTATTCAGTTATTATGCTTTTAAACAATTATTCAGAAACATTTGTATAAAGACAGCACACTTCTAGTGTGTAGTGCATCACTGTAGTGCATCGCTGATCAGTTTGACTCACACACACACACACACGACATGCGTTACAAACCTAAGCCAAGATGTGTCATTTCTGAGAGAAGCCATAAAATGTCAGCCACAGAATGACAACATTTGCCCTTTGAACTTTTCATGTGTGGTCGTGCTATGCCTGGATTGACAGATTTAAATGTCATTGGGCTGCTCTAATGTTGACCTCTTACACTGAAAGTTTAAACCAATACAGCCTTGATCCCTCAGTGTACTTAACAGTTAATGGTTCTCACTTTTAAAAAATGATAAGAAAAACAGAATGAGCCCACAGGAGAAAACTGGTTCTGCCTGCTTTGTTATGGAGATAAATTATAGCACATGGAATTTAAGAAATGATGCGTGTATAAACCTAAATATAGGTTTATAGTTGGGTTTAGAGTTATTACATATATGCTTTTACAGAAAAAAGATCCCTGTACCTTGTGCAGTTTTGTATAGCAAATGCTGTAGAAAGCATAGCTATTCCACATGCAGTGCATTGAAGTGAGAGCACTGATACACTCTACTTGCATAATTGTATTGGATCGAAGAAAATATACTGTATGAATGTATATCACCTTGGTTTTAGCTTCCTAACTGTTTACAAACTGTCTGTACTTGAATTTTAGCATTTGTTTGTGTATCTAAAATACGTCAATGCCTATCTTGCTGTGACTTCCAAGCCACATGTCATCTACTATGACCGTTTGTGTCTCAATCTGGGTTTAATTTGAAGCAGTAATGACAAAATGCTGAACAGCATGCTGCAGTGTGCAGAAGAACTGAACAGCGCTGGGAATCGACACCAAATACCAGTGCTAATGGGGGCACTTTCAT
Organism: Alestes dentex; assembly: GCA_037576975.1. NCBI lineage: Eukaryota > Metazoa > Chordata > Actinopteri > Characiformes > Alestidae > Alestes > Alestes dentex. Next base: position 4,671 of record JBBIGA010068766.1, read on the forward strand.
AAAAATAATGGTCTCTAATTTTTGGACCCAGTACTGAGCAGCAGCGTATAGGCATGTGAGAGAAGTACTTACTTAATTACTCCCACCGGAATCAATACAAATATCCAAAAAAATAAACATTTTGATTTTGTGTAAGTGTGTAGCTCAATCATCCAAACCTCTCCTTGATGAAGACCCTTATTTACAGCTACCAGCTGGGTCCAAGGTCAGTACTGCCATGGAAAAAAAGAAAAAAGAAATCCATGTCTGGAGTGCAGCAAGAAGTAAGGAAGCAAACATCCATCCATCTACTAACTGAGCTGCTTATCCTTCTCCGGGTTTGTGGGTTGCAGGGCTGGAGCAGTCACAGAGTGAAAGGACCCAAACCATGACATGAATAACTTTTCAAAACATACCTATAACTTTACTGACATAACTACACATCATATTTCTAACGGAATACATTATTTTACGGGCAAAAACACATTTACTGCCAAGATTAATAGTAGTCTGACTAATGCTATGTTTACATCTGATCATTTAAACATAGTGGAGTACCATATTACTGAGAAATAAAACCAAATAGTGTTAGGGATTATTAATGACTGCCCTTTGAATAAAATGCACACAAATAAAGTTTGCACTTCTCTACAAAGTTTGACAAACTGGAATCTCATCAGTCTCAATGCACAGGCAATTATAAATCCCCTTGGACATGACTATAATCCTCGCAGGTGGAATCGATCAGAGCCGTTCGTGGGCGGTATGTTTCTGATCGACAGCCATGCTGTCAATGTGACTAAATGAGCACTGTTGAACGGATGCCACTGGCATTCATTTGATCGACTAGTTCTAGTGTGTGTGTGTGACTGTGTGTCTGTGGGTGGTGTTATCACAGTAACACCAGTGGTTTTTAACAGGCATTTAAGTATGAGAGAAAACCTGGTGAAAGAAGCTCAGGACAAAAGGACTGTATGCAGCCCTGAAGAGACTGTAAGAGTTGATCACCCTTACAAAGGTGATTTAGGAGTCAATGGGCGTGCTGTGTAACCTTTTTTACCTTTCAGCCTTTTACCTGTAAAGAGTTCTTTATCGTAAGAAGAATTACAGCTGTGAAAGACTTCATCATGCTCTCATAGTTTAGTCCTCCAGTGCACCCTTACATAACCCACGTGTGCCCAACTCATAGTGATAAGATGGTGTGTGGTATGACCTCTCTAGGTAAGAACATAGAAAAACCCTGCCTGCCTTTGTGGCTTTTTCACAGTCTTACAGTAACAAGACCAGCAAGAAACAGGCATAAATTAGAACAAAGAAATAATTAAGGTGATGGCACAGTCATCTGTTACATTTATATAACCCCAGAATCCTGACACCTAATAAGCCACTATGAATGTTTTTTGTTTGCTTTTATGGTTGTTTGTGCAATACTTTATCTGTCATGTTCCTGATGGAAAGAGTGAACACACATCCTTTCCATCAGGAACATGACAGAAAGAAGAATCTGATAAAATAATCCCTTCCCCCTGTCCTGACATGCAAATAATCCAGGCAGACGAATCAGCAGTATGATCTTTCATCGACTTGTCTTGGGAAGATGACAAGTCTGTTGACAGTGTGTCACCACACGTGTGACAAGTAAACACAAACACATGTCAAGGACCCCCTACCACCACCCCTAACACCAGCCATTACTCACTGACAAACTATTACCCATAATGCTGGCTGGTCAGCTGAGAGTCTCGAAGGAAAATGATTGATCACTGACTCCCTGTAGTTTACTCCAGCACTCTTTCTTCCACAGGCTTGCGGAGGTAACTCTGATTCATTTCATTGTGTCTTCTTGGGATTTCATTCATTCTTCACTCTTCTCCTCTCCCACTCTATTAACCCTTATTTCCATCATTACTATTGCAATCTCTGTAGACCACACGGTCCTCTTCCCTCTCAGTACATTACCGCATGCATACTTTATAAACTCCTTAATGTATTTTCCCATTCTGCTCTGTCAGGGCCAGATGTATGTGTAAACGTAGGCACATCGTGAAATGTGCCTTGATGTGTCCGCAATATACACTCACAATGGTCCTGAATTTAATGTGGATCTGCTAAGACCACAGCTTATTATGCAAACTGTGAGTAGTCCCGCCCACTAATTTGGCTCTCCTGAGGCACAGGGTTTCAAAGTCACAGCAAAATAATATCGTCAACAAGGTCAAGATGAAGCAGACAGTCGAGTGGTGTAGAGGTAGCTGTGTTAATAAGTAGCATTCTTTCCCACCAAAATGTTCTGCAGGAATGTAATTCAGCTATAAGAAAATAGTTAAAATGGACTGTATGTCATGACATGTTCAGCACCACATCTTCACACATATGTCTGCTTCATTCCACAGTGTTATCCTGTTATCTAGGATGTGCTCAAGGTTCACACTTGCGTCTACCCATTGCATCTGTGTCTGTTGAGACTTTACACATGATTTTAAAAGGAAGAAGACAACGGATGCAAAATGGCCAAATATTCAAACTGTAGTAATTTAAATCTAATCAACACAAGCTATATTTTCTTGCCATTATTCTGCATGATCCTCACTTGTTTTCCATGCCTCCCTCCAAAAGCATATACAGAGAGAAGCGCATTTCACATTTCACCATGCATATGGCTTATAAACTGAATGATAAGTCTTGTCCACTAATTCAGTGTGAAACACTGCCTTTTATTGCTTTTCACTTCTCTATTAAGCACTATTAAGTAAGTAAGTACTTGTCACACAGTATATTCAACCGTGATAACATCTAAATACTACTTTGGTGTCCCCCTGCACAGTAGGGTCCTCCTTTAGACAAAAATCACACTAATTATATCTACATGCACACAGTGGCCTAAGTCGACTCACAGTCCTGTTTCCAGCAGAATCTGACCTCAGCCAGCCCCTTCATGACGCAGCTCAGTTTACTGACGTGAAGGTTTCCCACAGTTTATTCCCACAGTTTAAAAATATATGTGGTCCCATTTCTCCTCAAACTTAAATATTCACTCATATCTATTTCAGACAGAATGTTTGACATCAGGTGCGGCACTTCCTCCCCTCAAAAATCTGAGCCCTTTCGCCATTGGTGTCACAAAACTGTGCGCTATTAAATCTCTGGGGGTGACCTGAGCGTTCAGATATTTCTAAATAGTCTGATCACCATCTGCCTGGACAGCATGTTGTCACGTCTGGTCCACCTCGTTCACGCCCCAAACGAAGCCCTGAGTATTAGGTGTACACAGCCCTGGGCACGTAGTAATGATGTCACTAGTTGTTGTGTGTGTGTTCATCTGGTGCCTAGGCAACCCAGGTGAGAATGCTGAGCCTCAATAGCTCATTAGCAGGGTTGCTAGGTACCTGATGACATGTCCACCCGTCTAGTGTTTAAGTTAAGAGGTTCTGGTTAATAGGTTTATTGTCTGCGTTGTGTGATTGGGTCTCTGGGTTTGTGTGTGTGTACGTTGCGTGGTTACCAAACTCCAACCATCAGCTAAATCGGGTTTGTGTGCTTATATTAGTAAACTGTTTGCTTGTGTTTCCAAGAAGAGGTTGTGTGCATGAGCAAGAGAAGGACTGCTCTCAGGACTTCCAGCATGCTCTCCAAGTGGCTGTGGAGAGCTGGACACTTTTCAGTCAAGCAGCGTGCTGCTGAACCCTAAGCTCAACAACAGTGGCTGGATTCTGACTGTGTGTCTCTCTGTGCATCTCTCCCCTTCTGTGTGCGTGTGTCTCAGGCATGAGCTGTTGAGTTTCCACCGTACTGAATAACTCCACGAGGATGGAGCAGGAGCACGAGCTTCTGGAGAAAGAGGGCTTGCTAAAGTTCGTTTCAGTCAGCGTTGCTGCCGAGTTCCTAGTCCCTCTGCTAAGCCCCGCTCGGAGGAAGGTCCTTCGAGAGCCCCTGTGTATTCAAGTATTACTAAGCTCCTCCTTTGTTTTGGAGCTCAAGGAGTTCAATCTTTGATCTTGGTCATTAAAAACCTTATCTTATCTAAAGGTGTGTCCTGTACATGTGTCTCGTACACGCGCGTCATGACACGTTTTGATCAGGCTAATCCTAGTTTGGTGAGAACTCGTTAGACTATGATAAACAAACCATGCTGTTTATATGTATGAAGTAGAGGTCTAAGTGGGACTGATTTTTCATTCCGCTCCGGCACGCTCCCGCAAGTTTCTCGCCTGCTCCTGCAGACATGTGTAATATTTCGACCCACTCCCGCCCGCATCTGTTATGGCTGTCCCGCTCCCACCTGCTGAATCCCACAAGCAAGGCTGGTGGAGTATCGGGTGGGCCAGAAGTACCAGACACATTTTAAATGCTATAATATCTTGGCTTATAAAAATTAAGGTACCAAATGTATTTGTTGCCTAACTGACATACAGGAATTTATGAATAATAGGCTATATTATGTGGGCACAACTCCGGCTGCAAATTAAAGATGTCTTTTATGTAAGGGTAGATTTCGCTAACCAGTCTTCCACAAAAACATACAGCCAACAACGTTTCTAACTAGGCTACAGAACTGAATTAAAAAATATATAAACAGTCTCAATAGAAACATTTCACGGTCAAAATGAGAGAAATATATAGGGAAACATTTAAATTTGTGGCGCGGCTCTGCGTTTATTCCAACCTCAGTCAGTGCGCTCATTGCGCCAGCGTCCCAAAGATTCTTGCGCAATGCAAACTTCCGCAGGTTAGGTCGCCTACCACATATGTTGTTCCCCACATAAAAACAAACTGTAAAATGTATTCAAGGCAAATGTATACTTTGCAGGAGTCCAGAGAACAATGTCTTTGTCCCGCTCCCACGAACACATCTCTCTATTCCCGCCCACTCCCGCAAGAATCTCCGAAATGTAGACCCGCGCCGCATGCTTTTGCACCACGTCCCTTGGGTCCCGCGGGTGTTCCGCCCCATTGCAGACCTCTAGTATGAAGATTGGTGAGATTGTTAGTCCTAATCTGAGATATTTTGTGCCACCAGTGTAAATGTGCGTGTAAACATAGTTACTGTTGAGAGTCTTAAACTTTTAGCATTAATCTGACATTCAGTAGTACTAGAAAGAACATTTGCAGTGAAGAATTTTACACTTTTGGGCATTCAACACTCCCGGGGCCTCCCAATGCAGGATTTATGGTTTAGCCAGTCAATTTTAGGCTTAGGTCAATATAAACCTGGATTTTCTGTTTTCACTTCTCTGTTTTACTGTTTATCATTTTTGCCAGGTTAAATCTCCATTGAAACTACATTATTATTCCATAAACAGCTCTGACAAAAGTGGGTTCCTCTGGTCCTTTTCAGTTTGTCTTTTTTCGTGATATCTACAGATCCTTAAAAAATAAGAGACCACTGCAATTTATGGTACTGTCATGTTCCTCCAGAGGCCGCCCTTAGGAGGCCGCCCGAGACTCCTGCCGCCTATCCCAGTGCCAAGACGACTCCTGCCGCCCGTCCCAGCGCTGGGGCGACATCTTCCACCAGTCCCAGCACAGAGACAGCTCCGGGTGGGTGCGTTGGGGGGGTGGCATCGCTGAAGCTAGTGTGGGGGCTAGAGTAGGCAGCTCAGAGCCTGTAGCCGGGCAGCCGGCAGACTTACTAGGCCCACTAGGAGAACCGCTAGGCTTGTTAGTGGAGCCTCTTAAGCCCATGCCAGCCCCAAGAAGCCCTGTAGCCCAGCTGCTAAACCCTGTAGCCCAGCTGCTTAACCCTGTAGCCCAGCAGCTAAACCCTGTAGCCCAGCAGCTAAGCCCGTTAGCCGAGCAGCTAAGCCCAGTAGAGGGGCCTGTAGCTGCAGAGGGGTCAGTAGAGGGGCCTGTAGCTGCAGATGGGCCGTTAGGGGGTCATGTAGCCACAGAGGGGCCTTTAGCTGCCAGAGAGCCACCCAAGAGAGGCCTTTAGCCACCCAAGGGGGCCTTTAGCAGGCCGAGAGGGGCAATTAACCCCCTTTGGAGATGGGGGTACTGTCATGTCCCGTCAGCGGCCATCAGAGGCCGCCCTTTGTTTAATCTGGGTTTTTGAGTGTTGGAGTCTTAAATTTTGATATCCTGAGCACACCGGGCTTGAGTTTGTTTATTAGTTTCAGCTGCCGGTGTGCTCAGGAGTGATTATGTATGCTGTTTAAGTTCAGTTTGAATGGACCTGAGTTGTTGGTCCACTGTCAGTATTATCCTGATGTGTATGTGTCTCCAGACTCCTTGGAGTTTTGGTTTATGGGCCCTCGTGCCTTTTGTTTGGTTTATAAATAAAAGTTACTACAGCTATGATTGTCTGCCTACGTGCCTGCCATCCTTGGGGAGTCAGGGGGGGACGTGATACTTTGAGTTATTCAAGTTCTGTAAACACTGCATCATTTCTGTTATTCTGATGTTTTGTCATTTCCTTTAAAATTATGCTTTAAAGAACAATATTTTTATTCAGAAATTAGGACAAAAATTGGCAGGGAATATAAGGGAAATATAAGGGAAAGCTGTTCAGTTCAGTACTTGTACCTATAAAAGATAAAACCTGAACATTTTTGCAGTTTCAGAGAAAGAGAGATATCAAAAATATAAAGCAATTTACAGCCCAGTAAGCATGAACACTGTTGCAGTTTTAAACAAATTCACCCAAGGTCAAAAATTCACCAAGGTCAAAACTTAGTTTAAAAAATAATTTCAAGCAACCCCATTAAACAACTGCTTTTAGTTCTTAAAAATAGAATTCATATGAGGGGCTGAAGGGCTGAAGTATATGCAACATTCATTTGCTTGCCTCAGTGCTGTTCATGGCAAAAAAACATAAATCTAGGTAGGTCATGTAAGCTAAAATGAAGAGTATATAAAATGCCAGAATTTTAACCACTCTTTCTCAGGGTTAAGAACCAGTAACCCTATGGTGGCATATGAGATAAACTAAAGACAGACCATTAAATACTTACAAAGGAGATAAAACAAATAGAACCACAAATGGCTTGTTTTTTTTTTAACCCTGGCATAAAGCGAATAAAACAAGAAAAAGAAAGAGAGAGTGAAATGAGAGCGTGTGCAAGGAAGGGTTCACTGATGATGGCCCTAACCTTGGCTGCTTGCTAAAGCATCTGTTTCCACACATGGGCCATTTTTGAATTACATCAGTGTGCAGCCAGAACACAGAGTGGCCTTCCTCACGGCACTGTATGAAACTGCATCATTCCTTCAGCGCCCTAATCTCCCAGCACAGCTGCTTGGCCGGGTGCAGACGCATGCAGAGCTCCACACACAAGCACCCACACAAACACACACAAACAAACACACACACAGACACACACACAAATATGAATCTCATCAGTCACCAGGATAGCTGTGATCATGCTGTGACGAGGACGTCTCTCATTCCACATTGCTGCTGCCCCACACACACATACACACCCGCGCACATACATATTGTAATGCACGTGTGTGCACATATACTGTATATATA
>JBBIGA010068777.1:0-12119 GCA_037576975.1 Alestes dentex
AACATGTATATAACTATGTATTATGTATGCATGTGTAGCATCCACAAGACCAGTTCTAGTAACCCATGCTAAAGGGCACCAGGGCATTGAATTCTTTTTCTGCCTCTGTCCCAGGACACTGGATATCATTTCATCGCAGTGCTCTTCTATTTGAGCGCATCTGTTCTGTTGGCCCTCACCACTCTCCAAATAAAGGAGATATACAATGTGGCCCCCCTTGCCTCTGTCTTCAAGGTCTATCAAGAGGACATCTCTGCTGTGGTGAGAATTCCCTTCATTTCAGTTTATAACACGACACAGAGGACCAGCCTCAGACAGGGGACAGGTCCACTGACTGTGCAAATGTGTGTGTTGCTTACCTGCATGTCTCTTTGCTGTGTGTTCAGGTAATGGCTTTTATGGCCACACTGCTGTACTTCATTCATGCCATCATGTCCGCTCTCCGGTGGAAATCCTCTTGAAGATGCCAAAGCACCAAACCATCTAGGAAGCCATGTGGAAAAATAGGAAGCCATGTGGAAAAATAGGTGAAAGATGAAGACATGGCAACCAACACCAGCTCATCAAACCCCTGCGCTAAATCAAGCAGGGGTAAAAGACAGGCAACCTTTCCCATCTTAAAACCACACAAACTGCTCAAACACAACCTGGCAACTGCGTCCACATCAGTAATAGCCCTAGTCCAATATGAACCCAAGCCAAAACCCAAAAGTCTAAGTGAACCTGGCCACTGTTTCCGCCGCTGCTTTATCCGGCTCTTAGAAAACAGATGTCCCAACAGCCAATCCTGCTGCTTTCTAAAGCAAAGCAAGCATTCGCAGTCTGTGAACTGATGTGAATTTCCTGTGCATTTTCAGGTCTATTACCATTTTTATTTCTTCTCAGCCTATTTTAATTTTTATTCTGAAGACCTGTAAATATGTCTTGGCTTTACATTTCACTGTAGTCCGAACTTACGTGAGAAATTATATGTGTTTGATTGAAATCACTGGTGTTTTGTATATTCAATCTGGAGTGACTATCTTGAATAAATATATTTTATACATTTATTTGACCTTCTTTAACTAATTTGAAATGAGCTTCCTTTTTAAAGGGATAATAATACAAATTAATAAACGTAGTTTAACTATTTAGAAGAATTTTACTGGTACAATTACTTGTTTGATGCATTTAATGCTTTGTTAAGATAAACCTTTACTAGTCCCACAAGTCAGAAAGTGGACAGTACAAAGGTAAGAGAAGCTAAACAACACAACAAGATAAAATAAAAAGTACACTTTACAACTACTACAAAAATATATAGACATTTCTGTGTGTATGCAAATATATGTGTATGTATAACCCATGTATGTATGTTTATATGTACATAGTGGTAATATATATATATGTATGAACAATGTGGATATATATATACAGGTACACACTGGAGTGTCCTCAGTTGCTTGGTAGCAGAAGGCACTCACAAAACAGTAATAATGTAACAAGACAAATTGTACATTGCTCACAGTAATATTTTACCCCCATAAATTGCATATGTTGCACCAGAAGAGCTTAAGTAGTGTGCATATAGAAAAATTTACAAAATTGTCTGATATAAGCGGGCAATATTCATTAAGCCAACATTTAACCATACATTCCAATTTGGAATATCATTTTTGAAGGTACCAAGCCTTTTAGAATTGTATAGTACCCCAATAATACACCCAGGTGTAAACAGAAATGTATAATATTCAAAGAAAAAAAATGCTGGCGAACACTCTTATCCAGAGCAACTTTTAAATTCAACATATTACAAAAGCAATGTTTCTTAATGCTGTGGTGTAATAGGCTTGTCCAGTGTTATCTACTAGACTACACCATCCACTACAACCTTCTGTTGTCATAGTAGTATATAATAATATAATAATTTCATTGTATAACAATACAAGCCCCAAGACAATGAACTTAACACATTTTAAAGTGTGACACAAAGGTCCGAACACTTAAACACTGTATACAAGCCAGTTGTTTGAGAGTTAATACACTTTCACCAGTCATTACATCACTGTAAAGAAAACACAGAACACAAATGTACATATGAACCCAGCTGTACTGGCCTGACTGAGCTACAGCTGCTGCAAAAGCTAAGCTACTGTGTGCTAAAGTACACGTACAGCAGCGTCAATCAAATACCAATCTGTCATCATGAGCCACACTAAAGGAGCCGACCATTTCAGAATGGTGGAAGAACTTTAAAATGAGCTTAGGAGGAAACCAGTACAACCAGTATCCAGCAATGAGATTAACGTTCTTTGTTCTATTTATTCTTCTAATATTTTCTCAGTTAGACCCCATTATCATCTGGCTGATAATATCAGCTGATACTAATGACGCCTTGGTTTTATTAGTACCTGCGGAAAATATCGTATTACTTACTGTCCAAACTTTGGATCTTATGAGGTTCCCAACATCCCAGCAATACGGGCTGAACTGATGAAAAATCAGAAAATGAATCAACTGAAAAAGTACATTTAATTATTCGTTTATTTTTACATTTATAAAATATGTATTCCTAGATATTTTGTCACTGGTATTGGTATCTGCCACAAATGGTTTATCCCGGTTGAGCCCTGCTCTCTGTTTCTACTCATTTATATAAAGCAACTCTCTCAATATTGATCTTACACGTCAGCTACACAATGCACAGGAAGTCCAGGACATAGATGGCTGCATGTGTCTGAGGTGACGTAACTTAAAGGACTAGAACAATTCACTCCTAAAAAATACTTTTCAGTGTTTAAAAGATGTGCTAAAAGTCCTAAAAGTTAGGGTTTCTAATAACAGTTGTGTTCTATGAGCCATTAAGCCTGTAGGGCTAATCTTGTCCTGGAGGGATGATGCCCAGCACAGCTTGTTGATTTCTCTGCTCAGACACACCTGGTTCAACGTGCCTGTTAATTGCCAGGTGTTGTGAGTGTGTTTGAGGAGGGGAACTACCCAAGTGTGCTGGACACCGGACTTCCAGGACCAGAAGTGTTTTTAGAAAACCTAACTTTTAGGTGGTTTAGCTTTTAAAGTATTTTTGTTGGTTTGCTTCTTTGTTTATTTTTAAACAGAAATGCAGTCTAGTGCTTTAACTGCTATCAGCAACATCTAATATGCTGCTAGTCAAGTCATGTAGCTTTATTGTCATTTCAGCTATGTACACAGCACACAGAGAAATGAACCAACATTCCTCCAGGACCATGGAGCAACACAACAACAAAAAAAGAAACACCACATAACTACACGAGTGCAGGCAGGACAGGAATACACTGAGTGCAAAGAGAGCGAGAAAGAGCAAGAAAAACATGAGCAACAAAACAACAGGACAAGATAATTAGTGTTGATGTTTGAATGAATACAGTATTATGAGCGATACTGTACCCTAGCAGTGGAATTTTTAGGTGTGCAAAAATGCAAAGTAGAGGTAGACAGCAATAAACAATAACTGTGCAAATGATAGTAGCAGCAGAACGGAGAATGTGCAGCATAAAATAAACAACAGGTATTTACAGTGGCAGTTGTGGTGTAAGTTGTTTCAGTGGTTTAAGCCACTGGTGCCACAACCCCATTTTATTTATATTTTATGGTAAGAACTGCTTAAAAAGTTTTATTCACCATGAGCTCATGCCTGTATTGATACCTTGAGGTCAGTGTTTTCCTGCAATTCTTCACTTCATGAAAGCCTGAGGGCATTAATCCTCTGAGGTCCAAGGCCTTTCTGGCACTTCGAGGCAGTTTGCTACACCTTTACATTGTTAAGTATCTCATCTAACTAAAAACATCTATGCCAAAGTGACACATATTGTTATATTCTGGAAAACCTCAGCTATAAAAACCCAGCCTGCAGCCCAATGTGTAGTTTCTTGTATTCCCATGTGGGGGCAGTAATTATTCTCTCCAGAGTTTACATTTTGGACACCTTGATTTGTAGTACTACATTGAAAACACTGTAGTTCTACATTGTAAACAAAGTTTTATTGTTTGTTAAAACTTACAATCGACATTCGAAGACAAGAGTTCTGCAGAAGTTCTTTAACTACCCTCGCATGTCAGTATCTACTTTTGATTGTCTGCTGCGACTGGTACAAGAGCACATTACACGCCACTCAACAAATATTTGTTGCGGTTCCCAGAACACTCGAACCATGGGACATATTTGGTCCTCCAGAACGTCAACCGAACGCCATGTAAATACAATAGAAGCGTTTTCTTTGCGTTCGTCAGGATTTCTGCAGAAATTGACGCCAAGAAGTCATTACATGCAACGTTTTATTGACGTCACCCGAACGTGCAGCCGACTGAGCGCCGGTGCTGAACGCCCGTGTGGACGCTGCAATTTGCTCCAATGATCAGAAAAACGGTCGGCGCTCAGTCCACGCTCACCTGGCGCCACGAACACCTGAAAAACGCCTGATTCAGACACCCGTGTGGACGAGGCCTTAGAGCCCTAAAGAAGCAATTCAAAAATAATGCGTTTTTTTAAGGAGGGTTCTCGGGTTCACCAAATTCCAGCGTGCCACGCCCTGGCCAGCATGGTCCTGGCTTTCACGCGGCTCTAAAAAGTGGCCATGCGCTGGGGCACTGTTATTGACAGGGTGTGTCCAGAGAGAGAAAGAGAGAGAGAGAGAGAAGGGGGAGAGAGAGCCTTGCTGAGTCAGAGCAGGTATTTCAGGTCCTCTCTGGCGCTCTAAAAGGACGCACCTGCAGCTCCGTTACCTTCACTCTGGCAGTGCATAGCGGACAGCACAAACATGGCAGCGGCGACCGCACAGACAATGGGGAACCTGCCTAGCGGGATTGGGATATGCACGACAGTCCCGGACATCTTCTACCTGCCTGAGCTGGTGAGATAACAGGACCCGGCTGCTGTCCTGGAGGTTCTGGGTGTTGCAGGAATAACAGTTGCGGAGTCGAGCAATTTGAGTCAAACTCTTTCAGGGACTTTAGGATCGTTTTTCACCTCTGTTTCTCCTGCAAACTCCACATTTATCTCCAAACTCAACTAGAACCTTCAACTTTCCTTCAAACTACTCCTCTTTCACCTTCTTTTGTCCTTAGGTTGGTCTGACCTTGGGTTTGGAAAAGGCAAAATGTGCTCCAGAAATGTGGTGGTAAATGTAGTAATTATTACTATTATTATTAATATTACTGAGTTGTTATACTGAGAAAAACAGTACAAAAATGATTTGCTATGAAATAGAATTGTCATTATTACTACTCTTATTATTATTATTATTACTACTATTATTATTATTATTTTTGAACTGCAGGCTTGTTATTGAGTAATGCATCTTAAATAAGAGCTATAAATCTTCTATGTAAGCTTTAAAGATCATAAACATGCAGAAACACTTATAAAGGCATATAAAAGTGTCATAAAAGCTGATGTAATCTTTTTCACAAATATTATGACAAATATTAGATGACAAATATTTGGACAAATATTATGAGGCCCAGCGCTTGTCGGAATAATCCTTTATAAATGTTCACGTACTGTAAAAATTAGTGTTGTAACTTAAAAAAAGTAAAAAACAAAAACAAAAACAAAAACTGAATGAGAAGTTAACAGAATGTAAAACCCGACTTTTAATGTAAACGTCCACTATTAAAAGTTCAGTTAACTCAAAATATTAAAATAAAATTACATTTTTTGTTTAAAAATAGTGAAAATAAAATCATATTAAAAATGTAAAGTGGGTAACATGATTGTTCACCAAAGGGAGCCCATTTTTCATCTTCCTGGCTCCTCTAAGTGCACCTGAACCGGGCAGTTCGGAGCCGCGGGCCTGTTTCAGTTGAGTGTACTCGGGTGGCTGGCGCTGCAGCTCATGCTTGGTTAGTCTGGGTGATCTGACCCCAGCGGTCTCGGCCCATCGCCTCCGAGGCGAGCGTCTTTCACACTCGGGTTAATGAGATGGGTGAAGGGGGGCTGGGACAAAATAACACAGCCTGTACACAGTATCTGACAGCCTGTTCTATTTTTTTATTCATTATGGAGTTATTAGTCCTGTTATCAGGCTTGTTATCCATTACTGTATCCCTGTTATCCACCTACCAGCTACTGTGAAACTAATGAGTAACATAGTCCAGTTATCAGGGTGAAAATGTGTTTATGAGAGTAAACAGTATTAACGTGAAGGTCTGGTCTTGTTGTTTTAGTGTTGTGTGCTGGAATCACCTGTATTTATTTTCTGCGGGTGCACTCAGGGCATGTATCAGTATCTGAGCATCTGATCTGCAACGGGAGAGAGGAGGGGGGGGGAGGGAGAGAGGAAGAGGGAGAGGAAAAGAGAAGGGAAGGAGAGAAAGAGAGGGGGAAAGAGAGAAAGAGAGAGAGGGGGAAGGAGAGAAAGAGAGGGAGGGAGAGAGAGAGAGTGAGAGAGAGGGAGAGAGGGGAAGAAGAGAAAGAGGGGGAAGGAGAGAAAGAGAGAGGGAGAGAAAGAGAGAGTGAGAGGGGAAGGAGAGAGAGAGCGAGAGGGAGGGATAGAGAGAGGGAGAGAGCAAGGAAGGAGAGAAAGCGAGAGGGGGGGAGGAGAGAAAGCAAGAGAGAGGGAAAGGAGAGAAAGAGAGGGAGCAAGAGAGAGAGTGAGAGAGAGGGAGAGAGGAGAAGGAGATAAAGAGAGAGGAAGAGGGAAAGAGAGAGGGGGAGAGAGAGGGGGAAAGGGAGAAAGAGAGAAAGAGAGAGTGAGAGAGAGAAGTAGAGAGAGAGGGAGCGAGAGTGAGAGAGAGTGAGAGAGAGGGGGGAAAGAGAGAAAGAGAGAGGGAGCGAGAGAGAGAGAGTGAGAGAGAGGGAGAGGGAGGGAAAGAGAGCGAGAGAAAGAAGGAGAGAGAGAGAGAGAGAGAAGGAGAGAGGGGAAGGAGAGAAAGAGAGAGGGAGAGGGAGAGAAAGAGAGCGAGAGAAAGAAGGAGAGAGAGAGAGAGAGAGAAGTAGAGAGAAAGAGAAAAACGACTCCAAAGTTGACCTGTACATACTTTAAGAAAACATCCCTCAGTGAGTCATGGTATTTTGGCAACAGGAGAGTCTGATAGTTGGGCACTGAGGGAAAGAACGTAAGGCAAAATGACAGAAAACATCTGCTAGAACAACTGGAAGCAAAAGAAGATGCAGTTTCTCAGTCTAATGTCTAAGTGCACTCACTGAAAATACAGGGTGGTGCAACTGCAGCACTTCTTCCTCACATCAAGAAGGTTGTGGGTTTGATTCCCCCAGGTCAGGTGGGGGTTCTGTGCATGTTCTCCCTGTGTCTGTGTGTGTTTACACCGGGATCTCCAGTTTAATTCCACAGTCCAAAAACACACACTTTAGGTGGAACCGCCCTCAGGTGTGTGTGTGTGTGTGTGTCTGCCCTGTGACGGACCGGTGACTTGTCCAGCTCAGATAATGGATGAATGTAAATGCAAAGAAAAATCAATTGCAATCACCTTCAAATCAAGATTGTAGCACTGATTCATTATGTGATTACACTGATAACGCTGTTGCTCTTATCAGAACTGTGCAAATATGCAATGTTTCGAGATTGGACTGCATATAAAACTGCAAGCGAGGCTTTTTTTCTTGTTTTGGGATTTGCATGCTTTTGTCATATCTTCAAAGTTATGGAACATTAAGGTGTGGTTTGCTCCCTATTTTATCAGCACATTCTTAAATATAATGCTGAACATCGATAAGAGAGACTTCACCACTGAACAGAGTGAGTTAAGTGCTCGATTCCTGTAGGATATTAATTATTAAACCATCGTGCTGAGAATGGCTAACGTGCCTTCAGGCATGTTTTATCAACCATATCAGGTGGTTCATAAAAACAGCAACATGATGTTGTCTGATGACATGAATTCAATGATGAAAACAGTGAAAAGAATTGGAGGAGATATAAATAGCACTTCGGGAATAAGCACTGTCCAGACAATCATTATAAAAAGAAACAGAGAAAACAGAAGGAATGATGACATATAAGATCTTGATAATTTGTCCTTGTGGAGCATATACTGTAAGACATGCCAACAGCATATTTGGAGGGTAGGTTTAGTTCTGCACACCAAGGAAAATCACCCCAACTGGAACGTGACATTTTACATTTTGGACTATAACATCCTGAACTATGAGATCTATGGTTTACATTCTTCTTTGTGGTCGTTGGTTTATTCTACATAGCCACTTCACTGGGTCTTTCGAAAATCCTCCCTTTAAAACTTTAAAAAGACAAAACATATAAAACCTATATTTCTAAACTAGTCTGTGGTTTTCCAAGCTATCCACTATATTGGTCTCAAAGTGTTCGCTGGATTCTGTAAGTCAAGGAAAGATTTTGGATATTCCAACCATGAGGCTGATACCTGCCAGTTGGTGTGTAGCTTAGTTCACCAGGATATCTACTGATTGCAATTGTTTTGATGGACTGTCATGAATATTAGAAGGTTTATAGAATACATAACTTCAGTTGGCAACAAAACAAACTACAAAATTGGCTTATTCTGATTGAAAGGGATAAAAATCCATTAGAGATTCTGTGACAAAATTAAGAACAAGCAGAAAATGACAATAAGGACAGTAATTAAATTCATTCTCAATGTTAATCTTCTATACTATGACTAATTATTGAAATTTGGCAACTAAAGGCTAAATGGCCATATTTATTTAAACTGCCCCACATGACACTGTCTTTCTATGGATCAGAAAGTTCTTGGTTCTAATTGATGAAGTGTAAAGTGTTTGCCAAATCCTCATTGGTCTCTTCAGTAATGTTCTGTGGATATGTTCATCACAATGTGTTTTTCAAAAATCTGACTGTCCAGAATTTACCTTCAGGGGCTGATAAATATTGTGCTTGGACTCCCATGATGCTTCTATAAGGTGGTTATATTATTATATTTGTAATTATAATTAAGTTGAGAGTGACATACTCTGGAGATTCTAATGGAAAGGTGTCAGAACACACAGTGCATCACCACTTGCTCTGTGTGGAGCTGTGTGGCCACAGAACAGTCAGAGAACCCATGCTGACCCCTTTCCACCACCAAAAGCACCAACAGTGGGCAAGGAAAGTAAAGTAAAGTAAAGTGGCCCCTTATAGCACACAGAGGGAACAATGGGAATTTTTTTTCTCTGTATTTAACCCACTCACCAAGTGAAGCAGGGGACTGCCACCAATGAGGGGCGCCCGGGGACCTTGCTCAAGAGGACCTTAGTTGTGCCACTGGCAGTCCAGGGATTCAAACCCATGACTTTCTGATCTCACGGTGAACTCCCTAACCACTAGGCCACCAGCTGCACCATCAGACATGGACCATGGAGCAATGGAAGAAGGTGGCCTGGTCTGGTGAATCATGTGTCTCTTACCTGGGGAAGAGGTGACATCATGATGCACTATGGGAAGAAGGCAAGGTGGCAGAGGCGGTGTGATGCTCTGGACAATGATCTGCTGGGAAACCTTGGGTCCTACATTCATGTGGATGTTACTTTGACCACCTACCGAAATATTATTGCAGACCAAGTTCACCCCTTGATGGCGATGGTGTTCATTCTTAACAGTAATTTTCTATAATATGACTAACAATTGAAAGTATTAGTCGTAGTATGACTAATGTCAGGGGCCTCTTTCAGCAGGATAACCCCTGTCACACAGCTAACACTATTCAGGGAGATGGTGGCCTGAGGTCAGGGGTTCGAACCCTACCTTCAGCAAACCACCACTGGGTTCCTGAGCAAGACCCTTAACCCCAGGTTGCTCCAGGGAGACTGTCCCCTGTAGTCAGGGAATGGAAGTCGCTTTGGATAAAAGTGTCTGATAAATGCCGTAAACATAAATGCTCTGGAACGGTTTGAGGAACATGAGAAAAAGTTAAAGCTGTACATTTAGCCTCCATCTTTCCCAGATCTCAATCTGATCGAGCATCTGTGGGACAAGCTGGACATTCATGGAGGCTCTACCTCACAGCTTACAGGACTTGGATCAACTGCAAGTGTCTTGGTGCAGAAACCACAGTACACCTTCAGAGGTACAGAGTCCCTGTCCAGACCAGTGGTAAAGGCACAGAAAAGTAACTGCATGGTAGAGAATTATTACTCAACTGACAAAATCTACCTTGACTTTCCAAGAGATGTTCACTATGCTTCAGTAGCTAAATATGCTCCAAATATTACAGGTTTTGTTTACAGCTATTTAGTAATAGAACCTAACTGAAAAGAAAAATTCACAGCAGAACGAGATGACCCCAAACTTCTGGGCAGCTCAGTGTGATTCATTTAGTTGTGTGTGTGTGTTGTAGGTATTTGGTGGCCTGGTGTGGATCTTGGTGGCCTCCACTCACGTGAAGCCAGAGAATCCGCAAGGCTGGGTGATGTTCGTCTCTGTTTTCTGCTTTGTAATGACATTCCTCTGGCTCCTAATCTTCATCAGTGGAGGACACAAGAACAAAAGTGGATGGGCCGCAGCGGTAAGACACTAGGCTTGTGCTTGTGTTTGTGTGTGTGTGTGTGTGTGTGCTGGCGGCTAAATGAATGAGTCGGAGCGCATGTGAATGGTAGACCTCACTGATGTGTTCAGTTCTGGATTTTATGCAGTTGTCGTGTTCAGTTATGGAATTTAAGGTATACGGTATCACTCTATTCAGGGTGAAGGTAATCTTGTGTGGTGCAAGTGTAATTGCTTGGATGTTTGATTTTCACTGTTACCTTTTAGTTTAATAATATAAAAATATTAAAAAATATTTTTAACGCTAAGATCACACCAGTTTCTTAGTATTTTGCTATGAATTCTGGGAGAGGATGCCTATTCTTATCAGTATCCATTTACAGTAAGTTCATGTAAAATCTAATGCTGGGGAACGATAAAAATATTTCATAAAAAAAAAAATTGTGGAATTTTGTGCATAACACGTTTGATCACATTGTTATACGCAAAATTAAATAATGAATTCAAAAGTAGTGTACTGTGCAATTTTATTTTTAACCCTTTCATGCATGAATTATTAAATCACTGAGGTGGATTTTTTTCCCCATGTTTTTTTTTTTTACCCACAAACAAGACTTAAGACATGTGAAATAATTTTTTTTAAAATTATTTATTTTAACAGAGATACACAACTGTCCACTGTAGTGGACACCGCGCATGAACGGGTTAAAAATGCAATTTAGTGGTAAATGTTGTTCTTTATAGAAACCATTGCTTTAACAGGTCAAACACAGGAAATATTCGGTAACTAATCATATAGAAAAGATTTCATTTTAAAATCATTACTTTCTACATATTTATTTCTTATCAGATTATTAGTGCAGAGAATCTTGTAAAATAGCCTACTCCTACTTGTCTATGTGAGTCTTTCTATGTGTAGATTTCAAACATTTTATTCCCTTTTTTACGAATGTCACAATTATTAAAAAGATTATCTATAAAGTCTCTGTAAAAGCTATTGTCGGCTATCTGTCAACAAAATCAAACAATACTTGTGAATCTGGCCTTATCTATTGTTTATATTGGCATTTTGTATGCAAATGAGTGTATTTACAAGGGAAATACCCAATTTACATATTTGGACATAAAATATAAAAAAATCTTGTAATACAAAACAAAGTTATCATGATTTAGGCAAATAGTTGGGCAAATGTCATGCTGATATCTGGTAGATAAAAATGTTACCCTATTTTACCCTATTTTCACCTGTAGTGTCTCTCATAATGTTAGAATATAACATACGTATTATAATATATTGCATATTTGCAATTCACAGATTTGTTTTTAGTAATATTTAGATAATACCTAGAGCTCGCAGAAGATGAGCAGCTAGCATCAGCTGATACTGACTTCAAGGTCAAAGTTCACAATGTCATTGTGGACACAGTGACAGACTGGATCCAGACTTTGTTCAGATTTTGTCTGTCCAGACCCTCGAAACGTTGCTCCTGTGAGGGAAAACAGACTCCCAGCTCAGATCTGGAGGAAATAAACAGATGTCTGCTGAAGTCTGACAGTAGAGCTACAGTTGGAACAGTATGTAGTGAACTCTACAGCCCTGCATGTGAGTGGGACAGACTAAAGACGTCCCCTCTGGAGGGTCACACTGTCAGGACCACTAGTGGAATGGAGGAAGTGAGAGGA